>JBCEWB010171676.1:0-10197 GCA_039654565.1 Peronia peronii | reverse complement strand
TGTATGTATGTATGTATGTATGTATGTATGTATGTATGTTTGTGCGAGTATGTGTGTGTGCGTGAGTGTGTATGTGAGAGAGAGAATGTTTGCTCGTGAATATAATTGTCCAAAAAACAACAGTAATTTAGGAAGAAGGGCAATTGATCTGTTATGTGGGCTCTACAGATGAACTTGCCGTATGAGGCGCACCTGGTGTCGATACACAAAAGGCACATCTGAACTGCATACTCTCTGATCCTTTAGAGGGAGGGGATACCAATGTACTGGCTGATTTTTGATAATTAAGATTTACTCTCTTTAGTGAGAGTCCATTGACTTCCTTGACAGCAGATGGCTTCCTCTTTTAATCTGCCCTCTCACCTTCGATCTTACAACCTGCATCATAGAGATCTTTATGACACAAAATGTCACTCGGAATTTGATGCGCCAGATCTCGGGTAGAAGCTGTAGAATGATCCAGGAGAATAAATAACCAATGACCACTATTTGTGTTCTACTATTGCACATGTTATGCATGGACTATTTTGTCCATGCTGTCGATACCCCCCTTTGTTGAATTATAATATGCTACAATGAGAGCTTCTGCGTAACATCATTTGTTTTTCCATCAACGTGCATCGTGCTGAGTAGTACGACATTCTTTTGCTTTCTTTATTGATAAGCGTTTTTGCGAAATCCAAAAAGTGACTGGTGCAATTTTGATCTTTTTGAACGGGATTTGAACTCTGGAAGCAAGAATTTTTTTGTTGTTGTTGTATTTCACCGTGTCAACCAGGATGACACTGTACATAAACCCTCTGCCAGACTGAGATCTGTAGAAAAGTTATCACAAGTTACATTGTGACCACTCTTGAAAAAGTGTCGGCACAATTCAGGGGTGACATTTCTTTCCAGACCGATGACTCAATCACACTTCTCCATCCGATTTCTTATCTTATCCACATAAAAGATTCCCCCTGGATGGCCTAATGGGATCAATAGCCCAAAGACTTTGATTCCATATTTATCCTGTTTGAACATAAGACATGGTCCCCGGAAAGGCACCAATTGTTCGTCCACAGTTATAGCTTCGCCAAGATGGTAGTGCCTCGCAAAATTGCCAAAGGATTTGTTCCATGTATCCCTTATCGGGATAATCGCATCACGTATTCCACATTGATTCCTTGTTGTCTTACCATCGAACCTGATGAACGTCATCAAGGCAGCAAATCCGTTTGTGGAGAAATTGGCCTTGATCAGATCCTTCAGTTGGATCGAAGATCACTTTTAAGTTCTTATTTTGCCCCATGCATCCAATGTACAGGAGGCATCAGATAAAGGCTTTCAGTTCTGTATTGTCTGTATTTTCCCACTTGTCACCGTTAACTCGTTGTCCTTGTTTGTGCACAGACCTACAGTGACAATATTATCATTAAGTTATAAACATAGTCAGGGGGCCTCTGAATTTGTGGCTTGGTCAGTTGATAGTGTCCTATTTTTAGAGATTCTTCCAAGATTTCTGGAGGATGTATGTGATGAAGATAATGGAATGCTGGGCCACTCAGCTTCATCAGAGCCTATGTATATCAGTGCCATTTCATCGAGAGGGGACTGGCTTGAAAGGGGTGCAATAACTAGGCCTGTGCATGGTCGGTCACAATAACCGGTTATATCGGTCATGGAGTCATAATCGATTAATCGATTATGATGACCGATGATTGGTTACGTTGTCGGTCATGATTAACCATGAAAGAAATAATTATTCATAGCAAATAATTCGTCCTCTGCAACACGCGAATCACCCTTCCCACCCCCCTTTCCCTATCACGCACATGTCAACTTCCGTACAAAAAAAAAAAAAATGTCTCTGATCCGCCAAGAGCTGAGTTGTATTCACCATTTAACCCTAGTTGTGGTCAATGGGACGATTTGCCGCAACCATTTCGCATATTAATTAAGTTTTAGATAGCTACAAAACGATATGAAACTATATTCATTTCATACATGTGTTGACATTTTTTGTCTCACTGTTATTTCTTGAATATGAATATATTTCATAGTGGAAATGTTGCATTGTTTCTTCTCGTACTGTTATGGACTCCGAGGCGTTCGGCGCAATATTACATGCTTCCCACTTGTCCTCCCCCTCTCCCCCCTCATACCTCCTCAACCCCCTCCTCCGTGCAAACGTCTTTGAAGAAACGACTGAAACAGATCATAGTGTATTTGCCAAATAACCGCGGTATCTTGAAAAAAAAAAAAGTAAAACTCATATGAAACAGACTATTGTTGAGCCTTAGAGTTAGAACCCAATTTGAACGGATGTCTAGTAATTTTTTCCTCATTACCACCCACCACAGAGCTTTGCCGTTGCTGTCTTAGTTTGACACGTGGTATGTCCTTCCCAAATTAGTAACTGGTGAGATGGTTGCCACTTTTTTTATCAAATTAAAACCACATCTAATGAGAGTTATAGGATAATATTTGGCATCAGACTGCACTAGAATTCGACGCCCGATCGATCTGTAGAGTCAGATTTATGAAATATTGGGTTTCACACCCCAGGTTTTTCTTGATCTAAGTCCCTGGTCAAAGGTCAAGTGAGCGAAACTCAGGCTGACTGTGGGTGGCGGCATTTTTTGTTTTTGGTCACAATAGACTAAGGTCAAGGCCATAATCGATAACCATAACCGATGTGACGTGACACATGACAAAGAAGGATATATTTAACTGATAGAATAATCGATCATCGACGGTCATGGGAGTCGATTAATCGTTAACCGTCGCTCACGAACATTGTCGGTCATGCATTGGCCTAGCAATAACAGCAGAAGCATCGGTATTTAACGTTTCGAAATAAGGCATTTCAACATGCGTTTCAAAAAACTGTGCTCCAAGATTCTGAGATGTGCCAGGGACAAGGTCAGAAATGTTAGGAATACAGGCAGCATTAACACTTGATGTAACAAACGAAAGCTCAGAATATATTTGCTCCTTTTCTTCATTCCTCCTTATCACTGACCTGTCTGTTCAGTATGTTCTCAAAATCATCAGGTTCCTTTTCTTCATTGTCAAACTCGTCTTCTGAATCCTCGTTCATGCCAACATACCCTAACTGTTTCCAAATATGTGTGTGACATCTGTGAGCACACGCAAAAATAAGCACAGTATTTTCATCAAAGGTATAAGGGATATTCTGTATAAAATAATATATCAATTACAGAAGGAATTGCTGCACATCTGTTTCTATCATGTGTCCCACTATCGTGATAAAACATGTGGTGAGCTCTACGATTCATGTGGAGCACTGTGCTCAAACTATGAAGCTGAAGCATTTGCAACTGAAGCTGCTATCCAGCAGATCAGAACGTTTTTCACCTGTTTCCCAGAGAGAATAGAACATGCTACCTTTTCAGATGAAATCTCTGTTTTACAGACACTGGAAGATGACTCAACAATTCCACAGACAGAAGCCTGACCAGTATCCTCAACCAATTCATCTATGCCGTCAAGCTGACCTTAAGGTGGATACCAGATACTACAACATTGCACGCAACGAGAGGGCTGACATAGTAGCCAAAAGGGGATCCTCATGTCACCAATAAAACAGACCAGTTTCTAACAAAACTGCTAAACATATCTTAAACTCTCATACAAAGGGGGAATTGATGAACGAATGGGCACTGGGCAAAACTGGAAGAGAAAATGATGAGGATTACAGAGATAATTCGACAATTATCATCTCTCTGTCTCTCTATCTCTCTTCCAAGCATTACATGCACCTACAAACACAGGTCGAAGGGCCTGGCCCTTGTATGGCTGAGAGGGTGTTACAGGATTTAATTCAGTTCAAGATGTGGGTGTTTTGCACCCACCAATGAATTACCAATAATAAAAACAGTGATGCTCACAAATTAATAATAATAATAATAATAATAAAATAATACATAATAATTCTTTTTTAACTTCCATAGATTTTTTGAAAAATGGTTGACAAAGGAATACAGGGAATGTCATTGAAAAATTATTTGAAATAATCGATGCAAAGAATGCTTTGTAGAGCGTCCGGGGTTGTTACATTCATTGTGACCGAGAAGGTTAAAATGAGTTTACAGTCGACAAAGGCCCTATGTCAGACTGTATCATAATAAGCTGGCTTTTACTTTCAGATATTTGTAATGTTTCGATAAATATGTATCTAAAAAAACATAAATCTGAGTTCAAGTCCACTCTACTACAATCCTGCATGTACCAGTCACACACCAAATGTTTACTAATTTAGCTGAAGAAATCCTGTATATGTTCCATACAGGAGTTTTGATCTCAACTTTCTTTCAATGTTTAGTGTTAAATTCCTGTTCATCCGTCTTTTATGGTGAAGATGACTATTTTTGAGAGTACTCTTGATAGGAATTTATTTGTGTTGTTTTCATTAATATGATATCCAGCTTTCAAGTAAATACTTACGAGACTATAAAAATGGTGATTTTTTTCCTCTCCTGTAAAATTTGGAACATGTCCCTGACAGGACTTTTTGACTCAGGCGACGAGGGATTTTAGTGCCTTACAGGCAACCGGCGTGTTTGCTTCCCAAAAAACTGAGACCGTTCATGAGTGCCTCAATCGATCTTATTAATAATAATTGTAATAATAATACTTTGGGTAATAATAAATTGTAAAAGGCTGGAAGTCTGTATTATGCGGAGTATAAAAATTATACAAATGTCATTTAATTTTTTTATATATTGTTATATCATTAGTGATTTGCAACGATAGCAGAAGCATGAACACCGGCATGGGTAGTGCGTGTGGGTGAGGAGACGGGGAAGAGTAGTGGAATCAACTTTTGTGTGTTCATTTCATTCAAACTCGGTTGTTTCTCCTTTTTGATACACAAAGATTAAAACCATAAATCACAATTACGAGATTGCTAGGGACATAAACTACGGCTTTAAATCTGACAGATACGGCGCTGATACGTTTTATAAACGTGTTCAAATCCAAATTAACAGTCTCTGCTTTTGATGACGGAAACATTAAATATGTCTGAAGAGGAAAGTCTCCAAAACTATTTGTATATAGGCAAACACTGTCCGCATACAGTGTGTACTGAAACAGTATCGGACACTAACAAGAGACACTAACGGCACATTTAGAAGCGTAATTCAAAGAAAGATTTCATAAATTTATGATTGCTACAACATCTTAGGCAGTATAATGAAAATGATGATTGAAATATTTTAAGATTTACAAGTTTGCGCAGCATCCTAGCCAATATGATGGAAACAAAGATTTTATTTATTTATTTATTTATTTATTTATTTATTTATCTTTGAATAATACAGTATCCTAAGCAGTATAATGGTAATGATGATTTTGTTTGTTTGTTTGTTTTATGATTAATGCGACTTTCTAAGCAATATAATGAAAATAATGATTTTCTACTTTTACACATTATATGCGATTGCAGTGCATTTGTTCGCTTTTACTGTTGAACTGAGAAAGTAGTAGAACAGTAAGGCGATATTTGCTTTTATCATCAAGACCAGCAATGGCCTTTGTGTTCCCTTTGCTTTGATGTATGGTCTCCAAGCCTGTGCACCATCGTGTCAACCAAAACAGAAACACTTAACTAATCAATTAATTAAACAGATTAAATGCAAGGCAGGTATCAAAACATGCAGTTAAGTCAAGACTGAACGCTGTGACCGTTTTTTCCGGAGCCCCTCACAGTGATGTAAGTGTGCCATTGCAGTGCATTTAACTCGCCCTTGGATAACGAATATCATTTAACAATTTTGTTGGATTGACGGTTGTACGTCAACAGTGGAACGGTTGTACGACAATTGCTTTTATCATCAGGAATAATCAATAGCCTTCGTGTTCCCTTTGATGTATGGTCTCTAAGCCTGTGTTCTCCCTAAGCTGTACTTAAGCAACGGGATATCAGCAGCCGGTAGAGCAAGGGGTTGTCCGGTACAAATCCATACCGGAAAACGAGAGAACTCGTGGCGCTTATGAGATTTCTATAATCTAAAGATTATTTGCTTTTTGTTACATAATATCATAAAACCTTTCTCTTCTTCTTAGTCCTTAATTCCGCTTAGAGTCATCTGATCACCTCCACCGCACGGTTTTGGGCTATGGCCTGGGTTTCCGCAACACGCTCTCTTAGATTCTGGATGTTGTTGGTCCCTCTTCTCTTGTACCGACCTCTCTTTCGGTTCCCTGCTATTATTCCTTGTAGTATAGTTTTAACCAGGCATAAGATGATAATGCGACATGACGTATCATCTCAGTCTCCTTTTCTTCACGATTACCAGGTCTTTTTAGTTGGCAGTGTATTGCCTGATAAAATATGATATAACAGTAAGCATTTAATTGTTCTGTGGTGAAAAAGCAGATTTACAGTCAAATGCCAATAGGAAAGCATTCTAAAAGGAGATTACCTTAATTCGTGCGATGACCACTTTGATGTGCCTAGAAAACCATCCACCATTCTTGAGCAGCCATACAGCTATACGCTAAATGCTCAGGTGGGTAGCTCATGTTCGTTCAAGTGGCATGAGCTTCTGTCGTGATGGAATTTGCTATATACTCTCACATGTTTTAGCTCTTGGCTTGAGCAATTTGTTTGGTCAAAGCATGTCATAACAACAATAAATAGCGTCTACAGGTAAAGAAGAAATTGTTCTCAGTAATTACATATTTATAGTCTGAACGATTCCCTACAAAATGTTCGTGTCGGATTTCAAATGGAAGCATTTCGTCTGATTCATTTAATAATGAAGTCAAAATTAATAAATTTTAAAAAGAAACTATGTTTCAGCTTTAAAGGATAAGCTGGAGAAGCTTGGGGATTTCAGCTGGCATGAAGGCTTGACGATCAAATATCAGGTGAGTCTGGTGGGGTTCGAAGCAAACCTGCCAGCAGCTATTGTCTTGTTCAAGCCATCGAGTTTCCCATACTCTGTCAGTTCCACTCGAGTAGAGCACTTGTTTGTTATTACGGTGCCTCATGACCCCACATTATTGTAGGCTATGCGAAAACACGATGAACTGCTGCGTTCCTGCTACGTCCTATCCTATGGAGAAATGCTGTGGTTTGTCCTGTTTTACCCTCAACAACAAAAGAAATAAAAAGAAAAAAAAAGTAGAATTCAGGCATGGTGGTAGACCTGAATTCAAGATAGGTTGTGATCATTTAAATATTCTGAAAAAAAAAAATTGATGCAAGAACTTTAACAATCTCGTGACACTGGGAATCGACAAAGAAAGTTCCACTGTGTGCATGACGTCAGTCTTTATAGCGTGATTTGGACGTGGATCGTCTCCCAATGGGAGTATTGTTACTGCTCCAGACAAAGAATGTTATTGTTATATGATAAGGATTTGAGCGTCTAACAGACAGCTGCCTCATAGGATACGCTTTTCAGGAAAGCTGACAATAAGGTGAATGTCTGTTTGGTCTGTCTGGGCAATAATAGTTTGTAAGGTTATAAGAGCCTTTACTGTCCGAGAATACCCGCTCGTATATGTTGTCTTATTGTTATTGTTATTATTACTATTAATATTATTGTTATTATTATTATTATATTGTTATTATTATTATTAATATTGTTATTATTATTATATTGTTATTATTATTATTATTATTACTATTATTATCATCACACTTTATGTGTGAAAGCTCGAGAATGAAAATGAAGAGAGAAGAGAAGGCAGGAGACTCACAGAAAGAGATAGAAATAATGAGGGACTGAAAAAGAGTTGGAGATGGAGAGAAAGAATAAAGGAAAAAGATGGACAAACGAAGAGATAGAAAAGCTGACTCCCATTGGTGAGAGGGTGGAAGAGAGCGTGAAGTGGAGAGAAAGAATGAGGAAGAAAGATGGACAGAGTAACTACGAAAAGATAAAAAGAAAACTGACTCCCAAAACGCACTTATGGCTTTGAAAACTCCACTATCAGAAAATTTAATTATATCTGTTGGCTCTCCCAGGCGGGATATTCTCAGTGCAAATACCGTGACAGCGTTGACACCAGATTAGATGTCAGTACAGTGCGGGTAGGTTGTTTGTTTGTCACCTGACACAAGTCATGACGTGTCTGTTAGGCTGTCAGAACACAAGGCCACATTCAGTCAATTGTCACGCGATGACATCCTATATTCTCCAGGGTGGCTTAGTCTGACAGAATTTGCTGTGAAGAATATTGACAATTTACTAATCATGGGCTTGGGATGAAAACTCATATACAAACATGTTATCTCATCAACGTATTATCAGCATCTCGTTATGTATATTAAAAATGTATCTTATTTGTGCGATAATAATAAAAGTGTGGGATTGAGAAAAGGGATGGGATTTAATATCATGTGATTGTGCCACAAGTCCCTTGTCTAAGAGTTGCTTCCAACGCTAGAATTAACGCAACTGACAAACATTATCTAATAAGCAAATAGGCTGTTTTGTCTTTGACGATGGCATTGTGTTGTTTAGAAAAGGCCCTGGCGCTGAGCACTGTGATGAAGGTGTGGATCCATGACAAGAATCCCAAGCTGATTATGCCTCAAGTTGTTCATCAAAATAACTGTCGGTAACTAAGACGGCTGTTAAAATATTATCCTTATCTCCGCTCTATGAATAGTTATAAGTGAGGCAGATATCCTTTAAGCAACATAGATAATATGTTAATTGTGCCTTTGAGACAGGACTCTATAGATGAAGCATCTTTGGCTTATTTTTTTACAGTAACAGTGCATGACTAAATTTTAAAAAAAAAAAACTAGCTGGACGTCGGACATGACAACATGCTATGGCCGGTGCAAAACCTCAATGTGAATTAGAGCGGCTCTTGGTCAGATTGCAAAGTGCTGTTGGGATGACAATCCAGTGCAATAATATACTGCAACCTGTGCCATTCGTCGCGATAAAATGGCTGACTGGAATATTATTAACTAACAGAGTTATCAGGTATCTAGTCGAGGACATGCGATCGTCTCACACTATAATAATTAGATGTTATGGTAAGACCCAAATTTTGGCATTGCTTTTATCACGAATCAGTATGGTATTAGAGTGAATTGGTGAGCCAGGTAATGAATTTAAATCTCTCTCTGACTTGACAATTCCGAACAGAGACAGTATCTCTGGAAGGAGTGACTGTACGAACCCGGGTTCAGATACATATTTCTTTTTTTTTTCTACACGCACCCAGAGCTATGTTTAGAAATGCCACGTTGTAAGCACCCAACCCATGCTTCCAGTTCCATCAACCGCCTTTCCTTTCAATCTCAGTCGACTCTCAACATGGTCAGGGATGTGGGTGCCACATTTTCATCATATTCCGAATTTGAGACAAAGTTTAGAAAATATTGTGAAAAAAGAAAATGTTTGTTTGTTAGGGTTAGGGTTCTCAGCAAAGCTGTGTTTGGATAGCAATCTAGTACGTAGTAAACCCTTGTCCGGATAACAAATAACATTAAACGGACCGTCATCCGAATAGCAACAGCCGTCCCTGAATTCTAACACTGCCGTGATTCCATGCCCTTATTGTATATTCGAGATATTAGCAAATGATAGAAATTATCTTGACATCAGAAACACTGAACAGATCTCTGATGTCCGAAACGATATACCTATCATATAATCTGGAATAATTTGCATCATGGTGTCTGGAATAACCTGTTGGTCGTGATTTCTGGAATAATATGGCTAGCGTGGGATCAGAATCGATGGGATAATAACGTTGTTGTTTGAGATATTTGAAACATCTGCATCTTCTATCAACATTTTATAAACCTGTGATGATTGCAATATTTGGTTTGAAACAGGAATCCTGACAAGAGTCTGTAATTCGCCAAGACAGAGAATACTTAATTGGGATAGGAATGTAAAGCGTGAAAAGACCGCGAAAAAAAGGAAAACAGGAATGTTGGGCCTGATGTGTAAAAGTTAGAGGGCTCAATACAGTTAAAGATTAACTTTATCTTAAATCCAAGGGTTTTGTATGAAGACTTAGCTTGCAAAGAGAAACAAGCTTGTTCAGATATTAATGAAGAAAGAACGAAAGAAAGAAAGAAAGAAAGGAGGCAGGCAGGCAGACAGGCAGACAGGCAGACAGACAGGCAGACAGGTAGATAGATAAATAAATAGATAGATAGATAGATAGATAGATAGATAGATAGATAGATAGATAGATAGATAGATAGAT
>JBCEWB010171665.1:0-10197 GCA_039654565.1 Peronia peronii | reverse complement strand
TAGATAGATAGATAGATAGATAGATAGATAGATAGATAGATAGATAGATAGATAGATAGATAGATAGATAGATGAGGTGGACAAAACTAGAGAAAGGGCGGAGGGTATTACGTGGCACGTGATTGAGCCGTAACTTCAACACCAAGACCAGTGAACGCTGATGGATTTTTCTATGCGTGGAGAGCAGAGATAAGGGGCAGTCTCGCATCTAATTCCCCTGGGAAATTGACTGGTCCCTGTGCTTCCATGGGTGCGTGTATGTGTGAGTGTCTCCGCGTGTGTATATATGTATGTGTGCGAGTCTGTATGAATATGTAGTTTTACATGTGTGTGTGAACTTATATGATCATGCACGTCAGTTTCAGGGCGTTGGTCGAAACAGGAAAGGTTCCATAAACGGAGTGAAAAGGATGGAAAGAAAAAAAAATCAGGACAAAACGAGGATAAATCTAGGAAATCCCGATCCTTTGTTTAACCCAACGAGTGAAAAAAAATAATAATAATAATAATAATGGTTTGTTGTGGCTATAACCAGATATTTGGACTGCTCAGATTATAGAGAGGGTGAGAGCTGTTTTCCATCCTGCTCGAAAAGAAATGCCATTTGCCGCCCAAGTTTCCAGAGTTCTTACATTGGTATGCAGCCACCGTGAAATACCCGGAGGAAGGGGTGGGGTGGGGGTGGGGAGGGGGGGGGAGTTGGAAATGCCTTTCAGGCAGAACAGCAGCTGCTAAAAAATCAATCAATGAGTTAAGAATAAAATTTTGGACCTTTAGACTGTGAGTGTTTTGTATTATTTATTGTTGGTATTGGTGTTGTTGTTGTTGTTGTTGTTGCTATTGTTATCGTTGTTGTAGTGGTGGTGATGGTGGTGGTGGTGGTGTTCTTTTTTTTGTTCTTATTTCTCTTTTTCTTCTTTTTCTTGTTCTTCTTCTTTTCTTATTCCGTTTTGTTTTCTTTTTCTTTTTACTCTTTTTCTCTTGTTTTGTTTCTTGTTCTTCTCCTTCTTCTTATTCTTGTTTTCTTTGTTGGTGTTTTCTCGTAGCCTTCCCTTCATTCTTCTCCTAATCGTCTTTCTTTTTTCCTCATCCTTCCTCCTCGCCCCCCCCCCCCCACCCCCCGCTTCCTCCTTTTCTGTTTCTTCCTCCTCGTCTTCTTCTGCATTTTCTAGATTTCGTTTGCTGTAGTTAGAGAATTAAAATTGCCAGCACGTCAGTTTGGATAAACCATCCTTTTCTCGTTTAAGCTGTTTGCTTCATGTTGGATTTCAGGACGTTGGCCTCGGCGAATGCTTCAAAATTTGTTTACACGAAAGCATTGCACAAAACATTTTCTTCCTCAGCGTAATCACATGTGTTAGGAAGAAAAGAAATCAAAAGACTCGAAGCAAAGGAATAAACATACTTTCGATGTTTGAGTCAAGGGAATATAGTTTTATGACACCATCATGCTGATTTGATTTCTTCAGATTAAAAAGTGGTGTTTTGTTACAAGATGTGAAACAAAATTATAATGTGTTGAACTTAGAATTTCATCTTTCGATAACATAATAAATGCACGTCATTGTCACAAAAACATTGTCAAAATCTGCATTTTTATACATAAAAAAATAATTCCTCCATTCTCTCGCCATGCTTACTGGGATTTTTTTTTTCAAGTGCAAAGGGAGCACTATGGCTACCAAACATTTCAATCCATTCGATCCACACCGCGATCTAACAGAACAGATGGAAAAGACGTAACATAATATTATGCAATGCCCTCATCAGCGACCTTTGCAAACCTCTAATCAAGAATGTGCCAACGTGAGCATTAGTAATAGCATAACGCAGATCGGAAAAGGGAGGAAAACGTCTCACCGTTCTCTCCAGGAAGAGCCCATGGAATTTTTGCGCGGAAAATATTTGCATCCCCTGAAATCTGAAGTCACTCATGACCCAACACTTTAGTCGTGCATGTTGATGGGTCATTCATGTAACCCAAGGACTATTGCCCTTTTGACTGACGAGTTTTAATATAATGATCATGCTTTGTGTTTCTTTTTTTTTTTAACGTTGTGCTGTTGTTGGTGACTGACTGGTTGGTTGGTTGGTTGGTTGGTTGGTTGGTTGGTTGGTTGGTTGGTTGGTTGGGTGGGTGGTTGGTTGGTTGGTTGGTTGGTTGGTTGGTTGGTTGGTTGGTTGGTTGGTTGGTTGGTTGGTTAGGTGGTTGGGTAGTTGGTTGAGTGAGTGGTTAGGTGAGTGACTGGGTGGCTGGCTGGTTGGTTGGTTGGCAGTTGGTTAGTTGGTTGAGTGATTGGTTGACTGGCTGATTGGTTGGCCAGGTGGTTGACTAGCTGGTTGGTTTGTTGATTGGTTTGTTGGTTGGTTGGTTGGTTGGTTGGTTGGTTTGTTGGTTGGTTGGTTGCTTGCTTGCTTGCTTGCTTGCTTGCCTGGTTGGTTAATGACAGACATCTTCATTGCTGTATTTTTCTAATGGTGTTTGGTCATTACTTTCCGTTGATTTCTGGATAGAGTAAAGTACACAGGTGATGTGATTCTGGTTTGTGAAAAGCAGATTCCAGTCAATGTCCCGCAGAAGGGGTTCTGCTGTAGTTTGACTTAAAATCTCGAAATACGCTGTAGGGACGAGAATAAAAGGGAACCCTAGTGAAACTGTAGCAAAGTACATGCTATTCAAGTCTAGCTGAATGACAAACAAAGATGAAGTAAATAATCTAAGATGGCGGCCGTGGCGCTCATTCATGTACCTTTGTCTCATTACTCTAGCTTCCCGCCTATCTCCCTTTTCTTCCTGCCGAAACGTCATCATTGTTCTTTCTCGAATCCCCAGTTAGCCACGTCCAGCAAGCATTCCTCATTGCACATGAGACGTGGGACCAAGGAAGCAATTACTCGCTAGGAAGAGACCAATCTATTGGTATGTTTCTATCATGCTCTTGATTCTTCGTCGCTCCAGAACTTCCTTGCCAAGTCAAAGTCTACAAAATTACACCTCAGGTCAGTCATTGCAAGAAAAGACAAAAAGCACTGGGCTCGGGGCCTAGAAGATAGTGACATGGTCATTTGTTACATTTGACTGGCCAATGAAAGCTGCAGGAAGTGGTATTTAGGTGGAGTAGAGAAGATGAGATTCTTATGACCTTTCCTGTCAGCTAATAAGCCCGCCCCTAAAACTTTTCATTACTTATTAGGCCTACTGGTTTACATTCTGCTCGGTCAGTGCCGTTTTGCATCTAGATATGGCTTTTGGTTGGCTAAGATAACGGAGGGGAAGAAAGCGCTGTTTTGTCTTGATAGTGTGGGTTGACGAAAATGATTTAACCGTGATATAGTTGGCCATTAAAAGATGTGGAATCTGTATAATATTGGGTGATTGATTCTTCGAACTGCACGGATTGTATGCCTTGGTTCTGATCTCAATCAACAGTGATCTTCTTCTTCTAATTTTGAACCACTAAAATGATATCAATAGTGTCAAGTTCATCCCATTGTGCTTATTCAGCATTGTATCGGCCCAGTTTATCTTTTTTTTCCCCACACTAAAGCCTTTTTCAAAGCACAATGTATTGCAGTGATCCAGTCAGCAAGGCTTAACATCAGTCTTAGACTACTTAGAGTACCTTGGTGGACTCAAGGGATGGCACTCAACAAGGTGTATAACAAAATAAATGGTCCTATGATTAGTTATATATGTGTACATTTGTAAAACAAATTGAAAAATTCTTAATATGTATTATATCAGTACTGCCAAATTTCAATGATGTCATTAGAGGAGAGCGAGTTTTCTACGTAATGGCTTTTCATGATGTACAGGGCAGATTCTGCAGGTTGTGATAACCGTATTCCCACACTTTGTAACATTTGGATCTTTCAAGGGAAAGAGAATGAGGAATGTGAAGAGAAGTGCAGCATGAACACAAAGTTAAGTAAATCGGAGCATGATCATGAGAAAGCATGTATAGATTGGTCCATCTAGATATCACCATACTGAGCACAAGGATGGAACACGTTCTCTGTGTCTATGCAAAAGCAGATATGATCGCATACACCAAGCTTAACTTGGCCCATCACAAAATAAATGCTCGAGAAGTTAACTGCAACAAAAATGCTTTGGTTTCAAGTACCACGTCTCTTGTTAGTTCGTTTCCCGAAGTGTTTTTATTGACGTAGCCTTGAGTATTTTGAAAAAAAAAATTCAACTACTTTCCAATGCTCATCTTTCTGTTTGTCTGTCTTTCTCTCTTTTTCCTTCCTGTGTGCCTGTCTTTCTTTCTTTTTTCTTTCTTTTCCTTTTGTCCATCTCCTTATTTTCCATTTCTCTGTCTGTCCGAGTGAATTCGGCAAAAACATACTAAGAAAACGCTTTTATTTCTAAGTGATTGTTGTGAGGGTTTTTTCGCTGATTTAAAAAAAAATAGATGAATAAGAAACAGTTCAAATTTATATTATTTCTTTCAATCATCGCCTAGAAACTTTGAAGTGGCCCAGTCCATCGCACAGATTCAATGCAATGGCACACCCATTTTCACCTTCTGCAGTTTTGGCAACTAAAGAGGGAGAGAGAGAGAAAGAGAGAAGAAGGAGATCTTGTCATCTGTTTTCCTGATAAGTGGCCACAACTTACTCTCTTCTTCGATGTTGCCTGTCTATCTATCCATCCACAGCTCCAAGATCGATGAACCATAAACCTCTGACCGCTTTCTATATCTTTGCCTACATTTCCCAGTCTTATAGGCGGACCACATCCATTTTATCAGAGCTCCACATTTGAGCAGGATAATGAAAGCCTCACATTAATTAACAATGAAAGTTCTGTTTCTCACTCTTGCCCTTCCCGAAATGGCGAGGGCAGAGACGGTATCACCAGTCGCGCTTGTCTCAATTATTTCCTACTGCGCACACCATTTGGTTAGCGCTGGACCACAGACATAATTTTATGTCTGTGGGCTGGACTGAGTTTGGAAACGAGGGAAAACAATTCAGGTCACACGTCTCCCAGGGACAGACAAAAAATGGGTGAGCGAAGAAATACACTCGCACATAAAATTTGACAATTCTTCAGGCAACTTAGCGCCGAGGTAGGCCTATATGAGAGTGTGATGTTCATTTCCTTTGTTTGAAGAAGGAGAGCAGTTTTGAAAGATGGGTCAATCATTCACATTTTGCTTTTGTTCTCCATTTTATGCGTCCAGTGTCGTTTTGTTGTTTTTTTGTTTTTGTTTTTTTTGTACTACCGGTGACGATGATAATTATTTTGACGATGACAGTGTTGCTGTAGTTTTTGCTGTTGTTGTTGTTGTTATTTCAGAACTTGTTGCTCTAATCGTGGTTGTTATTTTTGTTGTTTTCATGAATATCTTTCTTCTTTTCTTTTTTTTTTCCCTTTTCTCCTCATCCTTCTTCTTCTTCCCCTTCCTATTCTCCCTCCTTTTTTTCTTCTTCTTTGTCTTCCTCTGTCGTTCTTTGTTCTCCTTCCTCTTCTATTTCTTCTTCTTCACTCTTTTTCTCATTTTCCTTTTTTTACTTCTTCCTTTTTTTCTCTGCTTTTTCCTGCTTTTGTTCTTCCTCTTCTATGTTCCCCTTTTGTTTTGTTCAGATGCGCTCTCTTGGATTTCATATGTCACACTACATATAGCCTACATGTACTTGCCTTCGACGCTGAAAGTGACAGGAAAACAAAAACATAAATAGAACAACTGACACAAATAAATCTAAATAGAACGAATGATATTCTCAGTGAGTATAGAAGACCAACTCCTAGTTACCGTTCATTCCCAGAACAATCCTCAGTCGTCCTTCATCAAATGTGTCATCCATCGTACTGTCCAGCGGGGATAGGATGGATCGGTCATTTCAGAAACGACCAACGACCTATGTCACTGAAAAATTCAAGTCATGTTTATACTAATTTATAGTCTGTCGAAAGTGAACACCTGGTAACCAGTAGATCGTGCTTACCCCACCCACTGTTCACATGAATGCTGACTGACACTTCGGCATCAAGACCCTCATGGACTTTCTCGATACCTTTAGCTACATTGATCTGTCAGCCATAGGTCTTTCAGAAATGCAAAAAGACTGTATTTTGCTTTAGGCCTAGGCGTTCCTATAAACAGGGCAGGTAACCAGAGTCATTGAAGGCCGGTAATAAATCGTGGCCCCAGAAATAAATTGTTCTAAGTGCAACAATTTTATTACGTTGTTTGGGCAATTTATTTCTGAGACGAAATGTCGGTGTGCGAAACTCAGGTTGGATGACCATTGTTGAAATTTGCATGCATGGTGCTCACAGATTTGGCGGCCTTTTCATAATTTCGCCATTTTTGTAAATGCTTAGTATTTTTAATAAATTTAAAATATTTGAATTTGATGAATGTTTTGACGTCACTAATTTTGGTTTTATTAACTACTGTCTCATTTTTGCCTTTATACTTTATTTGAATAAAATGTTTAAAGGTCGACAGGTTGGCCTCTTGGTAGTAATGTTACTGGTTTTGGCACAATGACGTTTCAAATCTGGTCATGGAAACAGTCAGCCTTCAATGACTATCGGTGTTTGGCCTGTTGTAAGGACGCTAACTTCAAGGTAAATAGTGGATGGGAAGTCTTCCTGGTGGTTCTGAATGTTTGTATCTAAGGTGAAACAGCACGAACGAATAGTGCTTTTTTCCTTGAACGTTCATGCGTCCTTAAGGGCGAAAAAATTGCTGATCATGCAGATTATCAGTGTTAGCGTTCTAAAATGAATTTCCACGTCCTGTAAATAATGAAATTTTCCTTTCTTTCTGGTGCTTCAGAGCTTAGTTGTGGATTATATGCCATAGTAAAGGTCAAAACACTATTGATATGGGGGGCACATACCTTCCCTCAAGAACCCAGAAGTGACTCTATGGGTGCCTTTATAATGATGGGGGGTAGGGAGCAAAATTCGAGAAAAGATACGCCCAGAAAGCTGAAAAACGGCAACAAGAGACACAGAAGTCATGGAGAGAGGACTAGTATGTAAAACAGTGCTGTTCAGTGGCTGAAAACTGAACAAAAAATTCACCATGTCCACTTTTCCCTGAAAAATAAATTCAAACACGTTTTTTTCAAAACCCGGTTTTTTGACAGTATTTTGCTATCTACTTTTTTTGTTTCGAAACCGATTCTAACCAAATTTGGTATAGATCATTTTAATAACAAGACAAAAAAGAAGTATATATGCGCAGCCCATTCGGTTGGTAAGTTTTAGAGAAAAATGGGTTTTTAGTATGAAAAAACGGCAAAACTTGATTTTTGTTACATGGCATTTTCAAAACGTTCTAGAAAATTTTCTATTGCATAGGAAGGGCTGAAAATAGGCTGAAAATTTTAGATATTATGTCAAACAATATGTTCACCAAGTTTCATTAAGTTTTGTAAAAATTTGGGGGACTAGATAGATTTTGAAGTTAGCCATTTTAGAGATGCCAAAATCCAAGATGGCGGCATTGCCATGGCAACCATTTGAAAAAGTCAATTTGTTTTTCACTGTTTTCCTCTACTTTGAACATGCCGAATTCGATGGAAAAGGTTAAAAAAGTCCAAGTTTAATCATATAAAAAAATCACTCCGGGATGCCCCCCTCCTTTAACATGCAAAGAAAGTCTTACCAGAATATGACATTTCCACAAGTCATTCCAATGGAAGAATTCCATCCATAAACAGCACATGGAAAATTAAAAGCAGAAATCACTCCAACAACACCAAGTGGATTCCACTGTTCTAACAGCATATGTCCTGGCCCTGAAAGTTTAGTAATTACAAGTCAGACATCACTTTAAAACGTGACGAAGTGTTTTCACTTGTGAAAAAATTACAGAATGATCCTACGCAAAAAAAAAAGGGAGGGGGGGGGGGGGGGAGGAAACTGTGTATTCTTTCACTTGCCATTAAATGCAAAAGGGAAAAATTAACCATTACATATAACAGATCTATCAGTTGATGAAGAAAGCAACAATACAAAGTTCTTCACTCTTTGGCAGAACACATAACCAGAAAAAAATTTCAAATGAAGAAGTTAGAAAATATAAAATTCACTGAGCTATATGACTCCTAAAAATATCTTAAACAAACGCCTCATTATTCATTTAATTATTTTCATCAGCATTCTGCTATACTCCAATTTTTTAAAAGGCGTTTACTTTGCCAGTTATAAAAATATCAAATTTAATGACTATTTCTCATAGAAAACAGCTATAAAAAGTATGAAACATACAAATACTGCTTACGTTCAGATGGATAGATGTGGCCTGCAAACATGCGGGACAAGCCAACGGCATAATCACAGATGTCAATGTATTCCTGAACTTCACCGACACCCTCTGGTACAATCTTGCCCATCTCCAAAGCAATCTGAAACAGTATATCTCAAAACTCAATAAAGGAAATGAACATTTGATTTTTTTATGTTTCAACAATAGCATAACTGTGACAAATGTACTAATCAATATTCTGAGATCTCTCCTTATGTGTCTTCATTTATAATCCCAGTAGCATCTAAACCATTGAAAATTATTTTGATTATTTAATCATATAGCCTATATATCATGAGTACTGTAAACACTGAAACTTACCAATTTACCAAGAAGATCTTTTTTTGCCCTTAGGGCGTCCCCAATCTGTCGCACAATTTCACCTCTCTGTGGTGCAGGAATCTATATAATTATGAAAAAAAAGAAAGAAAGAAAGAAAAAGCAAATCATCACAACAATGGAAAAACCTTCATATTCTTTGAGGAATGATTCTGAGATATACAGCTTGGTAAATATATACATTTAAAGCCTGCTCAGGTAGAAAACTTTTTAAACATTCAAAAAAAAAAAAAAAAGAGAAATTGCCAAAAATTTTGATAATTTCTACAAAAGTTGTATTTTGTTCTTTTGTTAATTCACTGCAATATGTGGATTACTTACATCTGCCCATTCTTCCCATGCTGCTCTTGCAGCTGAGATGGCAGCCTCATAATCTGCAGGACTTCCCTGGAAAAAGACGCCATATAATCTTTAAAAAAAAAAAGAAGAACAAAATGAGTAGGTGAAAATGCTATTCAAACACTTGAAAGGATTGAATTCTTTGACTGTATTGTTTCAGGATGTGTACTTATTACAGCTGTAACTGTTTAATCTACAGAATGAGTTTTTCTCTTGCTCTATGACCTAGAAATTTCAAGTCACTTCTACCCTGGAAACTGGGAAAAAAAAAAGTTTTTTTAAATTAGGAAACAATAACAAAAAACATAAACCTGGTATATATGACAGTGGCCTTACCAATAATGTGGTTTCACTCTTTGGGATCTCTCTGAAATAAATAATATTCTATTCTTGCCATAGGATGTTCAGCCTTGTGAACATTTCATGATAATACAAGTAATTATATTTTTCTTCTCGTCACTCACATCAACAGCATAAAACAATCCTGAGCCAACTGTATGAACAAAAAAGAATATTTCAAATATTATTTTGAATAGTTTCATTTCTTCTCTTATAAGCTCCGACTTACCAAGGTGACTTGAGCAATAGGCTTGTTGTTGGCAGGACAGGTTGTTGTTATTTCCTGAAGACAAAGGTAAAATATATTTTCTAATAAGTCTTCAAGAATTATAAAATTGCCATGATAGTGGACAATTTTATAGATCTAACATTATAATAGAATATGGTATGTCATTTTCAAATAGTGTCTATCAGTTTCAGAGGTAAACTATCTCTCTGCCAGAGAATGCATTTCTTTCTCCTTTGTGAGTGAATCAACACTGTGACATTCAGAATGACAACAAAGCACAAAATGGAAATATTTCAATATAAAATATCAAAATCATCGGAATACTGGAAATTTCTGGGCGGACAAGTGGGATGCTGGATCAAAATGTGAGAGAATTCCATATAACGCAGGATGGCAGGCAGGTCTGAATGTTAGCCTATATCTTTAATCTCATGTCATGGGAGTTTTCTACCAAAAACAGTTGTCTTTTAAATTTCAATTTGTACAGTAAAAATGTCAGATCTCCAGCAGGTTTAGGGACCTTCAATGAAGCCACATCTTGAACAACAAATTTTTTTCTTTTTCCTATAACTTTTTTTTTGTTTTCCAAGCTGTCCTTAAAGGGGTAGTGCAACGTCACGGACACCCTATACTATTTGTTGTAAAATAATAAACTTCTAGTAGCCAAAAACA
>JBCEWB010171654.1:0-10198 GCA_039654565.1 Peronia peronii | reverse complement strand
ATACATACATACATACATACATACATACATACATACATACATACATACATACATACATAGAGAGAGAGAGAGAGAGAGGGAGGAGCGAGAGTGATGGAGAGAGAACGAGAGAGAGAGAGAGAGGGCAAAAAGTAAACCAGAAATCTACGAACAATGTTATCAAACAACACAGATAACACGAAAGAATATTATGGAGAAAGTACAAATTGAATTTGTGGTGCTTTTTTTTTTTTTATTATGGCAAGAAAAGTAAATTATAATTAATGTGCTATAATTAAGAAATTATAAAGAAAAAATATGTTACATATCACACATGTCTAAGTGTGAAGAGGAACGAGTTTTATCCAGTCGCTGGTCATCATTCATTGATTCTCTGAAATATTTAAGGCATCTTCCCTTAATCGACTAGTAATGCTTGTTTCTTTTTTTTTCTGTCTACAAAGCTAGTATGGTTCTGACATGACAATAATTTATCATTTTGGGAAAACATAGATACCTGTACAGATATCCAAGGACATCTACAGAGTCAGCGTTCATTTATCTGGTCCCATTACTAGGCTCTGGTCGTCTATGCAGGTCCTTAAAACAGTGTGGTTTCTCCACTGATGTCATAGTGGCAAATATTTATGTCAGCGGTCCTCTCTTAGTTCTCCCCTTTCTATTGCCTGTTACCACTGAATCTGCTGATGTTGGCATTGGTCCATCAGTAGAGAAAACTGCAGTATTTTTACCACTCATTGTGTATTTTGAATAGTGAGGTGAAATAAGCACTTTTTCCAAATGTATTACAGTAAATAATGAGGGCATACAGTTTTTTGTCTGTTCAAATTAATCTTCATTATGTTTCTTCAACACAAATCATATGTCCTTCCACATTAATTTTTGTACTTTTCAGATGAATAACGTTTGTTCCATATTCACTCTGTGACCTATTCTTTTATTTGCTCACATCTCCCTTCAAAGTGTTTTGACATTGATAATGTCTTCTCATATAAAAATACATCTTTCCACTCTAACTATCCCTTCCAAAGTACCAAATGTTTTTTTTTTCAGATAAATCATAAATCTATTTTTTGTTACATTCGTCATACGACTTTTTTCCTCCTTACATTAGTGTTTTGACATTAACCACAAGTCTGCCCACTTTTACACTTTTTTTCCCAGATGTATCATATACATCTCGATGCCTCAACTCATTATTTCATTGTGTTTTTCCATTAAACATAGCTTTCTCCAGATTAATCATATCTTTCCAATCTGAGTTTCCTAACCTGTCGTTTATCCCAGTTCTTGTCTGATTTCATGGAAGCCTAATAATACGCACGTTGGTTTGGTTTAGCAATAGTTGAATAAAACTGCAAATATTTAAATAAATAAATAATAACTGAAATAATGCATAATATATAAATCATACCTAATATATAAATGAAAAATAATCGTGAGTAAATAAATGTAAATAATTCAATAAATAA
The DNA here is from genome assembly GCA_039654565.1 of Peronia peronii. Taxonomy (NCBI): domain Eukaryota; kingdom Metazoa; phylum Mollusca; class Gastropoda; order Systellommatophora; family Onchidiidae; genus Peronia; species Peronia peronii. Next base: position 8,726 of record JBCEWB010171654.1, on the reverse strand, counting down.
AGAAGTAAAATAAATAAATAAATAAGTAAATAAATAAATAATTTACTTGATAAAGAAATTTAAAAAATGAATAACAATAAATCCATGAAAAAAAAAAGAAATGGAAACATTACTTAAATAACAGATAATGAATACTTAATAAAAAAAATCAATAACTATCTAAACAAGTAAATAAAAAATCAATAAACAAAGAAACAAAAGTAATACATAATACGAACATAAAAAGAGAGAGAGAGAGAGAAAGGAGGATAAATTAAGGAAATAAATACATGAAAATACACATGTAAATAAATAAGTAAATAAATAAGACATCAATGAATTAAAATAATAATAGATAAATAATACATATATGATAGATAAAGAATAATAAACAATAAATAAATAAATCTCTCAGCCTATCAAAAATATGGCCTTAGATATCGAGAGAAATAAAACAAAAAAATTATGAATACAACAAAAAGTGTGGGATAACAATGGTTTGTAGTGCACTATTGGATTGGATGAGCTGGTAGGTCGGAAAAACGTAGAGATATCATAATATGTATAAAATAGTACTCTCTTTTTATAAGATCTGTGAGAATTCTACGGACATAAATCTTAAATCCTTGTGATGCTAGGCGTGTTAATGTGTTCTGTCATAAAGTGTATAGTATGAACATTTTTCAAAAACCTAAAATTGAACACAATGCTGGAAAAGTAACAGACATATGCCATTAAGATACGGTAGTTTTAATATGTTTTATATTGCATGCACCTGAACAGTGCAATTCAAAAGATAGCGATGATCGCTTAGGAAGGACGAATGTAACCTAAATCATTTATTCTTAGGATTCTGTAAAATAACTGTCGTAAAGACTTCTCGTAGTTAAATATGACAATAAGCTTTCGATTTAATCCTGTAAAGCCCCCCATAGCTTTTTATATCAAACCGATACCATGGCAAGATTGCTTCAAATAAGTGCTGGATTTCAATAACCTGATGTGAAAGAAGCCATAAGGATTCTATATTGTTTGTTACAAACATGTGAAATTATTTCCCCATATAAAAAGTCTACGATATTTCTATCTTTAAGTGCACAAGTGGAACAAAAATCTGATTTTCATTTTAATGTAGAGTGAGAACAAAAAAAAAAGAATTCGAAGAAGTTAGTTTCTTTACAGTATTTGTTCAAGCGCTGACCTATCAGTAAATTACTTTAGAGAAAACATACAATTCCGCAGCAAAATACTTGTCCCTCTTGTGCCATTTAGGGCAAACTATCATTGGTCTTGAATTTAAATAAACATCATTGTAGTGATGTTCAGCTGCTTCCTCTGACACTTTCAGGACAAATTATTATGCGTCTCATGGAAAGTACACGAAAGAGAAGCGAGAGATATTCCGAAGACGTCTCTGAATGATTTTTTTACAAAATAGCTAGTCACATGTCTTTTCTCATGGAAAAGTCTCGCATACTTTGGCCCTCATTCTATCCTAAACCTATAGTCATATGGAGATACTTTAAAACCAGAAAGTTCAACAATCCGGTTGTGCTAACATTGGATCTTGATGCATTGTAAATAAATTTATATGACTTTGAATGACTTTTGCTGTTATACGTTGACTGTCTTATTATCCTATATTTCGTTCTAATTCTGGCCTACGATGCCAGTCTTTAAAATTTATAAAATGTAATAATGCTTGTTATAATTCCAGTGACTTATATTGACATGTTAATAATTACGGATGTGCGCTATAATAAATAATTAGGTGTAAAATATTGAATGTAACTAGTTATTTGTGCATCTAAGGTGAAATACGTTATAACTGTGGGATAAGTGTAGAAAAATAAAGGAATAATACCAAAAAAAAAAAAAAAAGTGACAAAGTATAATATCCACGTAATACCAATATTTCTCTCTTCTTTATGAGCTTAAATTTCATACACGTCAGTACTGGCGAATTTTACTAATGTTTTAACCTAATTCCCTTAGCCTAACCTAACATGACCTAATCAAATCTAACCTGACCTGACCTGACCTGACCTGACTTAATCTAACCTAACCTTACCTAACTAGCCAAATCTAACCTAATCTAACCTAAACTAATTTACCTTAACCTAACGTAGCCTAACCAAAATTAATTTAACCTATGTAACCCAACCCCACTTACATCGTTCTAATGTAACCTCTTTAACATAATCTAACTTAATAAAAACTAGGCCATGTTTAAAAACAAGGTCTCTGTCTTGCCATCAGCAGGGATTGTGGTTGTTCTCCTCCTTTGTCATGGTCAGACCAGTCTCATCTCGTGGTTGATCATTGACCAACACCCGGTAACTTTGGGATTTCAGACGTGACCAGTACTTCTTCAGTAGGAGAGCAAAGATGCAGGAGGTGGCTAGAAAAGCTAATGCTGAGACGGTCCATATGGTGATGAGTTTGACTCTGCCGGTACTTGAACTTGAAGCTCCCTCTGCTGTTGCGGTTGTTGTAACTGTCGGCTCTAGTTTCTCAGTCGTTGCCATCAACATTGTTGTCATCTTTTGTGCCGTGATTGTTGTGGTGGGTGTTGTTGTTTTTGTTGTTGTTGTCGTAGTCAATGTCGGTCCTTTTCTTTTTGTTTTTGGGAGTGTTGTGGCTGTTGTGGACATCGATGGAGCCCTTGTTGTTGCTGGTGTTGTTGTTGTCCATGTTCTTCTTGTTGTAGTTGGAAATGGTGTCGTTATTGGAAGTGTTGTTGTTGTTGTTGCTGGTGATGGTGTTGTTGTTCTCGTAGTCAATTTTGTTATTGGCGTTGTTAACTTTGTTGTTAGGAGTGTTGTGGTTGTTGTGGTCATTGGTACAAGTTTTGTTGTTCTTTTTGTTTTTCTTTTTGTGGGTGGCTTGGAAGTAGCTGATGTTTCCCAATATCGGTTTGGCCTGTATGGTGGGGGAAATGGGCCATAGTGAGGGTAATCCCCGTAAGGATGGGGTATGATTCCATATGATGACCTCTGCCTCCTCCTATGGTTTGTCCTTTTAAAAACATGTCTTTGCTCGTGCTTAGGGTACTGATCATGTCTACGAAACAAATCATAAGATCGTTGCAAGTGATCAGGGTCATACTGATAATGCCAGTCACCAGAAGTGCTATGGTGCAGATGCCGTGAGTTAGAAATCTTCCTCTGGTTAGTTTTTATCAAATCATGTCCTTGCTCGTGATCAGGGTATTGACCATGTTTACGAAAAAAATCATCATATTGTTGGGAGTAGTCAGGGCCATGCTCATAATAATACCAGTCACCCAAAATGCTATGTTGGAGACGCCGTGCGTGAGGGCTCTTCCTGTGGTTGATCTTTGTCAAGTGGTACCCGGTCAAACCAACCTTCGAAGAGGCGCCTGCAAGGGCCAAACCCAAGGGGACTGATTGTTTTAGACAGCGTCCATCAACGGTAAGAGTCTGGCATCTTGGAGAGCTGATGATAAATACAAGGAAACTACTATAGGGTGAAATCACAGAATTGGATTGCACGATCATCGAGAAATCATGAAATGATTAGCTAGAGGAAATGATGGTCAGAAGATAAACTAGAGACAACTGATCACTATCTAGTACAAAACACTCTTATTGAAATGCAGCACCAAACTGAAAAATATAGTTTGTAATAGATGTTGTAAGTTTCAAGAAAGATAAAAAAAATCAGAAATTTTAGAAAATAAGTTTAAATGAGGGCAGGGCTATTGCCCTTTGAACCGACAGGTTATCAGATGAAGAAAGAAAATAAGTCCGAAGATGAAAGAGATGAACAAATTTGATGATGAACTACAAGCTACTATTTTTAACCTTGCAGATGAGTTGGCTCCAGTTTCGTATCATAAGCAAGAAAGTTGAAAGAAGTAGATCTCTCCTTCCACGGGTACAACTATAGAGCTACAATAACTGGCAGTACATGGGTTACATTGTGGGTACTCACTAGGGAACTTGTTGAGTTGCTCCCACATGTAGAACAAGGTAAGTGAGCACACAGACATGAGCTATCAGGGTCAACAGTAGACACAGCCGCTGTCCTGCCATTGTCCGCCTCTGGGAAAGGACAGACAAATTAAATGCAAAGATTAAAAAAAAAAAAATACCGGCACTATAGATTGACATAAATTAAAAAGAAAAAGAAGAAAGCAGACTGCCCGTTTGATCAACAGACTGCTGATTGAGTCGAAATATAGTAACAAAAAATTACCTTGTCAAGAGAGTTGACACCTCCTAAAATTTACCTTGCACAGTTAAGGAGGAGAGACGTAAAAGGTACACATTATCACCTTTCAGTTTTGAGAAAGCGTCGAGTTTTTTTTTTTTTATAACATTTTTTTTTGGGATAACATTCATTGCTATTTTCTATAGCTGAAACTAGAGTATAAACGTGGTATTTGTGCTTCAGTACTTTCTGTAGGACAGTGAAGGCATAGACAGTGCACGGGAAGCCTCGTACTTATGGCAGTGTGTATAATAACAACAACAACGACGTAATACCAAAACATCGACCACGTATAATTTGTATTTCCCATTTCCTTGTTAAAACTTTTTAAGGAAAAATAAAATATTTTTTTGAGACAGACTGAAGTCAGATCTATGGCACAATAATATGCCTTGGCAATACCGACAGTTAGATGCTACAATTTGGTTTTGCAGGGTCAAAAGTTGAAGACTTCATTGATTTAGAGAAAGACAACATGGAACGTTTCGGGACTGAATGACCGTGAGTCCCTGAGAGAACAATACTCAATAGTCGTGATAGTTTTACGGGACAAAGAAACTTTCAATTTTTTATAATCAAGGAATTTACTAGGATATTACACTGAGAATGAATACATTGATATGACTTGTTGTGTATGTGAGATCAAATCTTTCAGAAATTACGATGGCAAAAGTGAGTGTTAAAGAATTTCAATCGATCGCATATGCGATGACATTGCAAATGGTAACATTAACACTGATACATTTGCTGATCATTCCCAAGAAAGTTCCCCATTCCCCCTTTCATTTGTCGTATCTGTCTGTTATCATTGACCTAAGTAGTTAAATGCCAGTAGACAGTTTTCAGTTCCAGTTATTATATAAAGAAGTTAACAGGACATATGCACATATCACCCAAACGACGAAGAACTCATGTCATTAGACGATCTAATGTGTCTGTATTATTTTTTTTGCCATGTATTGGCATGTAAACTATTTATTATGTCTTTGTAAGCGTGATAAGCCAATAAAGAGTTAGCCACCCGCACATTAACGTCGGCGATGTCAAAGTAAAAAATGGTCATAATGACAAGTCAGACAAATTTGACATCGGGTGCTAATTTATCAAATTTCAGCTTATCGATTCCTTCTTTGTTCATGTTTAATGTTTTCTTCCCCAATGCATTCAGATAGTCCCAGATTGCCAGTCTATGTCGTGTTAGTAAAAGACCTTCCTCTAAGATGACCCTGTTTATTTTGTCCTATATCAAGACCATCATATTGTTATTTGCTTCTTTTTATGGTATTTGATTAGTTCCCCGTTAGACAGTCGTTTTATATTTTAAGAAGATTTTTTTACAGCATGACGATAATAATGATGATGGAAGACTTTTCTTGTCCAGAACCATGAGGATTCGAAAATTGGCTCAGAACTATTATTTTATTCAGTCCTAACATGACACAAAGTTGTCTGAGTTGCTTTGGGTTTCCTATGGTATATTAACTTTGTTACCAGCTGACAGTCCGTCTTCAATTTGTAAGACATTTCTATAAAATTATGACGACAGCAACACCAGCATTATGATGATGATGTACCTATGAAGAAAAATTGGAATCGATTCGAAGATTTGGCCAGTTTCGTCTGTGTATTCAATTTCTAACTTATCGATTCCTTGCATTATTATTATTTTTTGTTGTTGAAAATTTTAATTTATTGAATTATAGTTTCCGGTTGACAATCCATGTTTTCAAAATGATTCTGATGCTGACAATGATATTGTTATTACCTACCTTTTAAAGGCGGCACCCGATCCAGATGGAGCTATCAAGAAATCTGGAGCAAATCGAGCACTTTCAAGAGACTGGAACTTTCCCCGGATGTTATCCAAATCAGACTGAGGGCTGACAGACATAACAAACGCCCTTTTTTTTTTTTAAAGGCCAGCCAAACTTCTGAAGTGGCCGGGATCTCCGCCCGCTCAAACCAGTCTACCACAATTTTCAGAGTTTCAGATTTACTACCAGTTTGATTTCAAGTGGAAAGTCACATGCAGACGGTACTCACGCCTCCATGCAACTGTACCACGGAGACTCCAATAAAAATATTGAATTATCATAAAATTTAATATTCTCTGTTCCTCTTCGAAAGTAATTAACCTATATTCAGAGCACTAACGGCGACAGTGCTGAAAATAAACTCTTCAGTAACTCTGTAGTCGCACTAAAACAACACTTAGAGAGACATCCGTTATATTATCTTTTTTTTTTTCTTTTTTTTTTTTTTTTGATTATCAAATTACGTAAAGACAACAAAAATGTTAAAGACCAGTTTGACCAAAGACAAGTGCGTTTAAATTTTCGTCCAAATGACCTAAATATTGTATGAAAGCACGCGGCTTTCGGTCAAAATTGTTACTTCTTGAGCATGAATAAAATATAAATGAAATATCATCAAACAACTCCTGATAGCCTAGCAGGAGTTTCCGTCTGCAGTTTCAGGGTTAACAAACATTCCGAGCGCTGATGGAAACAAAGACAAAAAATACAGCTGTTCAGTAATCTGCAGTTCTATGGCCCAATCTGATTTCTCTGCAGATGTTGCTCACTTTCAAGAACTCTTGAGAAATTCGAATTTTGAAGAATTGGGAAAAATGCCGCTGTTCTCTGTAAGACTTTAAAAAAAAAATTGAGATGGACGCGGTAAGAAAGATGAGTGTGTCTGTGTGAATGACAGGGGAAAATATAGAGAGGTAAAGAGAGGGAGGGAGAGAGAGGACGTAAGAAAAGGAAATAGAAAAATTGGTTATAATCGAATCGGTTTTCGAATCCCCTTCCCTACTCCCTATTACCACGAGGGCTCCGACATAATCACTACCGGGGTCTCGAGGCAAGTCCTAGACAAACGGTGCTTGACCGTAGAGGCAATTATATTTACCAGAGGTACACTGGTGAAAATATCAACTGTTATTATTCTTTTGTTTCCCTAAATAAATACTTAACTCACATTAAGAATTAGAAAGGCTTTCAGTAAAATTCAGTCACAGAATCAGGCGACCCAAATTAAAAATGCACCATAACGTCATGATCAAAAAACAAATAAAGAGATTATTATAGGAGGTCTCTAACATAGCAGATTTCTGCCATGTATTTCGACCATATATCACTCATTAAAAAGTTCTAACGTTGGTCCAATGTCAATAGACTAAAATTGAGTTTTGTTTTCATTGGCCTAAATTATGCGGACGACTTCGGGAAATGAGTATCCTTCTATTGTTAACCTATTTTTTCTTTTCGCAAAACCACTCACAATGAGTTTTGTATTAAGATCGTGGCACTATAATGCCATTCACATTACATGACATGAAAGTATTTGGTTTGTCTCATTTTCTTTACCTTTTCTTCTGAAACTCAAGAGGAAACAAATCCTCATATGCCTGACGCGTGGGTCTAAGCTCGTGAAATGGTTAGGTCTGACAGTATTTCCTGGTCTGTGTCATCGTGGTCAGTGATAAAAAGGAATGTCTGTTCTCTTGAGCGGTACATCTGTTGTAGGATCTGCCTTAACAACTACTATTATGCAAGTGTTCAAACTCTGAAACATGAAACTATCACTCAAATATGAAAGGATCACTAGTAACCGCTGCTATACTAGCACGGGCGTTCTCTAACATTATTAATATATGTCTGTTTCAGAACTAATAGTTTGTACCCACAGACAATACAAGCCGTGTACTCTCTTACTGTATTGGCTGTTTGTTTGGAGAAAAAGTCCAGTGCAATTTATAATGAGCCAGTCCTTGACCACATGGATCTCGCTGTTGGTTTGTTACGTTTGTTTGTTGGGTTTCTCTTCTCACATTCCTATGGCTGGCACATTGTAGGAGGTCTCTTGTGTTTTAACAGTTATATTGAAGTCTCAAACTCAAACTGACATCACATTAATGGATGTACATTCATGTTCTTACAGATCATGAAAAATCTGAATCCTCAATTGCAGTGTGATCCCGATTTATCATGAATGAACCCAGTTTTCATTGCAAGGAATAGTTATGAATATTGCTACTTTCATAGGGGACAACTAATAGTTGTACTGTATATACCAACTGGCGTAGTGCTGTTTTGCTGTCACAGAACGAGGACTTTCATATAGGGGAAAAGAAAGAGGACCTCGATAGAATAAGGTGACGATAAATATCTCTCACAGCATTTTGACCTCATCCCTTTCAGGAGAAAAGTCCCTGATCGAAGACCTCCAACGAAGTTCAAACTGAGGAAGAAAAATCAGTTGCAATCCACCAATTTTATTGTTTCTCCCCCCTTCATTATCCGAGCATCTCTTCAAAGAGATGCATAGCCTATCCTTCATCAGGATTTCTAATCTATCTAGCCTATATGTACAAGATTCTGTGGCGTAGGGTTGAGATGAAAATTCCTCTATTGCTGCCTTGTTGTACTGGAATTAGATAGATAGATAGATAGATAGATAGATAGATAGATAGATAGATAGATAGATAGATAGATAGATAGATAGAT
>JBCEWB010171632.1:0-10198 GCA_039654565.1 Peronia peronii | reverse complement strand
GTTTTCACATGATAACAAAAACCCCAAATGGTGAAAAATCGACATACGTCTCATTTTGACTGGCTGCGAGACATATATATGTTGTGAACCTACTTTGTATTCAATTTATAGATTTGATTTTGAACTGCTAATATTGGTATGATCAAACCAAATATTTATGAAAGTACAAGTTAAAATATTATTTCTCCTTAAACTTCGCATTTTCAGTAACAAATTATTTTATTTTTTTCACAGAGCTGCTGGAACTGTGGCCGCAAAGCTAGTGAGACCTGTAGTGGATGTAACGTGGCTCGTTACTGTGGCTCCTTCTGTCAGCACAAGGACTGGGAAAACCATCATCATGTCTGCGGCAAGGCTCACATCACCAATGTGGCTGAGGCCCGTGAACTGAGGAGGGCGGCTGTCGCTGCAGCTTCCACCGTGTCTGCTTCCTCTGCAAGTACAACCACTTTGACATCATCAGCAGCCACTGCAGGAAAAGACATGACTATGTCCTCCTCGCCCAAGGCATCTCCAGCTGCGGACTCAGCATCCATCACCTGTATATCCCCAACACCTTCTGTTGTTCCAAGTCTCTCGACAAAGGGAAAGACCTCCACTGCAGCATCCACTCCCTCCTCCTCTTCACCTAAAATGTCAAGTCCAACCATCTCCAACCCGGGTACGCCAGTCCAAGACAGTGAAACCACAGTGGTGGTTTCATCAGCTGCTGAAACATCCTCAGCATAGCGGTGTTGACACACTGAGACGTAGACACTAATGTGATGCACAGAGCGAATGTCTTTAATGCTGTTATTTATAGGATCCATATTGTGTGTTGTATTTTTGCACAGTCAAGGATAGACAGTGTGATGTTGTACAAAGAATAACATCATCAATTGAACAGGACATATGGATAGTAACAATTGCCAATGTTCTGCAGTGGGGTATTACACCATGATAGTGTCCTGTGTAAATTCCTGAGCTTTTAGATGAGACTGCTATGGAATAAATATTACACAGCCATCAGATATGAATACAAACAGCTGCTGGGAATAGGTGTCCTTGTCATTTACTTGCTATGGAGGCAGTACATTGTCAAGCTCTCTCCACTTTCTGAGGACCGGATACTGATTCGTCGCACTCAAATATCCTGTTATTTCAGCAAGCTGTAGAGGACATCACTGAATAGACTGATTGACTTTCATTTGTATTCTCTGTGTGTGGTCTCAGCAGTGGGTGATCCATTATAGCAGAGCTGGCCGGAGCTGTTAAGAAATCACTCTTATGATTATAACTTCCTTCTATTTTCATTCTTATCTTAATGATCTAAAATTTCATTGGGAATTTGTATACTGCCCTTTTTCTTTTTATTAAATCTGGTAAAGGGTTGAGAATCAGACAGGTAATATTATATACAATATTCAGTGTCAGTTTAATTCATGCGTTATCAAGTCGGCCAATGCTAATTTTTTTTGAGGTTTCTTCATTTCCTGGTGTATGGTTCCCTGATTAATACCCAATTTTTTGTATGCGTGCCACTTATCTTGTACCGGGAAGACATGATCAAGACATGTCATTAATATTTTTAATTCTGCTTGAAAATGAAACCTATAAGTGTTTGGCAGTGTCTTGCCAGTCCAGTAATCCATACCATTTAGTTAAGGTCCATATGCTGCTCGTCTTTATGTTTTGCTGATTTCAACAGCTGGTATCAAGCTTAGCAACTGGTACAGGTGAATCACTTTTATACAAAAGGCGCTGAGGTGACTATTATTGGATAGCTATATAAATTAATACATGGATGAGTTTGTGAGTTGTTTAACTTTTGTCTAATTTTATATCATAACAGCGTGAGAAAAAGCCACTTAAACTCTTCTTTTAAATTACATATTGTTTTCCTGGATTCTTAAAGAGTTGCTATTAAAGGATTGAAACAACTGAGATATGAACAACAATGAATACTTTTTAAAAAGTAAATGTAAGCACTTGCACATTTTCAGCAGTTATGATGACCTTTGTCCCAAATGTGAAATATAAGATTTGAACACTCGTCAGTCATTTGTAATGACTATTAAGTGACTCTCAGTAAATTGGACTCAACATTTGTCTTCACTCAGAAATCATTGTAAATGCAAATCAGGAATAGAGAAAATTCCTAGAGCAATACAATAACATATGTCCTAATCTGTAAAAGGAAAATGATTATTGTTCCAATACAACAGATAAACAGGGTGTCCTTAAAGTCTCTTTACAATTTAGTAGCCATCTTAAAGGGAAATTGTAAAGAGACTTTATGGACACCCTGTAGTTTTGATATTAATCACATAAAGTAGTGAAGTTATTTCTTTTATAAACTTGCACTACAAGCACAATGCCAGCAGCAGTTCATTACTTTTATGTTCGTTTTTATTGGTGTATTGTGTCACTGGATATATTTTTTTGTTATGTATCTCACATCATCAAAAGAAGCTACAAGATTGTGATATTTTATTTCAAACACAAATATGTCTTTTATGAAGTGCATGTCCATATCTTTGTTGTTATGTTACTAAATCATGAGCAATGCTTGTGTCATATGAAATTTGTATGCTGTTGTTACCATAGAGAAAAACAATGTTACACTAACATCATTATCCATATCGCAGTCATTTGCATGTCATCCTGCCACATGAAACATTATCATTATTGTGTAATGATCAGTTATATTCACCATAAGTTCAGATGCATATATTCATTATTGCTTTCTTCTAATCATTTAATCATCTTCATCTAATTGTCACCTAAAGCCATGCCGCATAAAGGCTGTCATGTGTTAAATATTGTATAGTTTGCACCTGTCATTCATCACAAATTCATTAGATTGTTGTGAGATTTACAGTAGGCCAGTATGAAACTTCTTACTATCAGTCAATGTTTTTTTCTATTTAGCTGTATGGCCTTAGACAATACATGTAATTTGATTTCCTAGACAGAGTTGTTGATAGGCTTTTGAGAAGTGTTTAACTACACGTATATAGTAAATCTTATCATGATAATTATTTTCTCATAACTGTTTGTTTTTGTGTGTATGTGTTTAGTGATAAACAGAGGTGAGCATGGGAGCAACTGAGTAATATTAATAACAAATTTAGTTTTAAAGATTAAGAAAAAAAAAAATAAATGCAAAAAAAAATAGGAAACAATCTGTGTGAGTTTTGTGATGAGCAGCAGTCACTTTTTACAAACATGTTGGTCTGGACTGTCCTGCATGTCGTTGTTTAGTGAATACAGTCATTGCACTTTCTCATTCACTTGTCATGGAATTCAGTAAACTGATGAATTAAAACTAAAAAAAATAATATGATTTCATTCATTTTTTTCATTAGTATGCTTCCCTTTTGGACAACTTGTTTCCTTCGTCATTCTTGAAATTAATGAACAGATCTTATCTAAATATTTATATCTTTCTCAATTTGATAGAAAAAAGCCTTTTGGAACAAAATTTAAACTATCTGATGAAGAAAATTTTCTCTTTTAGAATGCAGCATACTCTTTCCCATCCTAATTAATCCAGTGATGGGCTGATAATTAATTTAAATACGAAGCACAAGACAAAATGGAATGGGCATATATGTATACTGTGTACATGATTAAACATGCTTTTATGTGCCTTTTTCTTTTCCCTTACTTTGTGTGCTCTGACAATCTTTCTTAAAAACATACTAAATCGATGTAGAAATGTGCTCCACAATCTTGACTGAAAGAATGTTCTGTGAAAGACGATTGATTCCTTCTGTTGTCACTAACACATTTGACAAGGCTAAGAGGGCAAATTTTTTTTCTTTGACTTTTCTTCACATATTTCTGAACTGATGAGTGGTGACTGGTTTCTCGCTTTCAATTTTCACGATTTTTTTTTTTTTTTGGTCTGGAAATTTTTGACTGACATTGACTTCTATAGAAGGAAAAGATAACCTCATTATTATTTACTGAATCATAGAAATACCATTTGCCTGTCTTTCTCAGAGGGTTTTGTTCTATATTAATATCATTTGCCCATTTTTACCTAAAAACTGTGTCACCTTGGCATATTGAATTCAGAGGATATAATTTCTGAGTGGTTTCGTTTGATTAGGTATGACCTAGGCGTACACAGTATTATGTACACCTAGAGTATGACATATCTGAGCTGTGAAGTGTTTTTTATCATGTACTTTTCTCTTACCTTCCCTCCCAATCTTCTCATTTTTTTCATAAAGAAATCAATCAGTCTTTCTTTGTCAATGGCTTTCTTAAAATATTATAAAATTTATGTACATGTATTATCATAGACACTTGGTCATACTTAATATACAGACAACCCAGAGAATTTCTGATCTTTAATTTTAGTCGGCAGAATTGAATTGCAGTCACTGTCTATATCATATAACATACATACATTTATCCTTTCCTCAGATGGTAGCTTCTTCTGATCCACAATGAATAATGTGCAGTGACTCATGAAGTTTAGCAGTTTTACCAAATTGTTTCCATTTTGCAGATTTGAGTTGACAATTGAATGGGCCACAATAATATTTCATGTGACAAACAAAAAAACAGAATCGCCATGTATTTAAGTGTAAAAGACAAAAACGCAAAATTTACTAAAATCTTTACACGTGTATTCAAAAGAAAATGGTTTTCAGCAAACTTAAGTGTGGGCCTCAACGCAACATTAATATGCAGTTTGATCTGTTTTGACTCATTATCAAAGACAAAAAAAAAAAAATTGTTAAGAGATAGTAGAATTCTTGTTCACAACAAATATTAAAGTAATTTTAAAAAAGGAGAAAAAAAAACAAAAAAACAACAGAGACAGCGATTCTGGACTGACAGAGAAATGACCTTTCTTTCTTGAAGGCGTCATTGTGATATCAGGATTTGAATGTTGAGGAAATTATATTTTGGGATGTATGTGGTCTGGTTGGGATTTCAAAATTGTTTACACTTACACAGTACAAATATATGTCAGTTTCACTTTATAAATATGTAGCGCAGAGATAACTACATGATTTGTTTATATGTATGTATGTATGTACCACAGGGCCACTGCACAATACATTTTTAAAATTATTTTTTGTTCTGTTTAGAATATGCAGCAGTGACAGTGTGTGATATCAGCATTATGAATATTGAATAATATTAACATTCGATGTTTCATTATTACCTTAGGTGTCAGCTACACTTTCTTTTCATCTTTATGTGCATTGGCCCCACGGTGGTGATGAAAGCTCTCATTAGAGGACCTGTACATTTGGGCGTCATAGTGATTTTGTTTACGTTTCCCCCAGTATTGTTTAAATGTCTCTTATTTTGTTTGAATATTTTGTTTGTTTTCTTTTTTGCCTCAATTCTTTCTCCGAAGGGACAAAATAAAATACTCATGATTTAACTCTGGTGTATTTTTTCTTGCTTTCATCATGTCAATTATCATACCTTAGAGCGATGCAACATGTTCTGATACATTAGAGCAATATAGGTACTCTTCTTATACTTAAAGTAATACAGGATGTCCTTACTGATTCATTCTGGATCAGAAAGAATACCAAACAGCTGAAGAAGCCATATCTGAATAATACCAAAACTTGAAAGCCCATTTCATTTTGTGCCATATCTCTGCGGCTGTTAGATTCGCAAATAAGTCCTGTATCATAAGAGAGTTAATGACAATTACTTGTCAGTGATGGGAATAGATGACATAGATTTGAGACACTGATTTATACTGACGGACTTACTCTGACGTTGTTAACCACTGTGGCTGCCATAAACTCAAGAGTAACACATATTCTTAAAGTCTACACTGACACACTTTGTTTTCAAAACATGAGAGCAATGCAACATGAAATTCTATGGCAATATAGAATGTTCTTGAAATCTTGAGCAGTACACAATGTCAAACCCAGTTACATTATATTCTTGAACTCTTGAGCAATCCCGCATATTCTTTAAGTCTAGAGCCATACAGCATGTTCTTGAACAAACTGTAGAGCAATAGAGCGTGTTCTTCAATAACCCTAGAGCAATAAACATGTTCATAAACAAACTATAGAACTGTACTGCATGTTCCTTGCACAAGTTGTACAGTGATGTACTTGTTTTTACATAAATATTTAGAGCACAATGTGTGTACAGTACACAAATCTAAGCCATTCACACACATTTCCCACTATCAAAGATTTGACACATAGTGGTGAGGACAATAATGGTGTATTTATAAATTTCATATTCAAATCTGTATTATAAAAAATGTAAGGAAATAGAGTAGAATTTGAGATGCCTAAATTCAAGCAAGTTTATTTCAAGTCTGATAGGGCATTATCAAATAAAATCATTTAATAATTGTTGGGATCAACGTGTCCAAATGCAATTATATTAGGAGTGCTGGCAAATTTTCTCTCTACAGTCTCATACTAGGGAAACACTTACCCCTACATCAATTACTAAAACCACAGTTATATCTATTTTTGGGAGCACTCAAGCTACACACAGACAAGGGGGTTAGAAAACTCATACTGTGGAAATTATAATGGGCAATGTTGACACAAGGCTGACATTTGGCAGTGTGATACAGAGACAGCACTTAGGAAAGAACATGAGCAATGAACAGACATGGTCTCCTTTATCAAAGCAACCTTACTCAAATATCAAATGCTGGAGACACTGAAATATGTCCTTAAGGGAACACTCTTGACAATGCAGAACCTGCCTTTCAGGTATGCCCTCAGGGTGAGCCACACAGAGGTAAGACAGCTGACTGTAAGGCATCATTATCATTTATTTTATGCCTTTCAACCTCTTCTGGGTGGATATCTCAACTATAAGGCACAACACTGCAAACACAGCTGTTCAGGACAGAGGAGAATCTCAGGGGCACAGTGTCTTTTATCTGACCACATAAGCCTACTAATAAACTCATTCCTGACATAAATAGTGGTGCAGAGACGTGGAGAACTACCATCATAACTATGGAAAAAATCCCAATGTTCATCAACACATGCCTTGGGAAGATCCTGCGAATTCGCTGACCTGAGGTCATCAGCAACCAAGAGCTGTGGAAATGAACGAAACAACAGCCTGTACAAAAAGAGATTCTGCAGAGACGCTGGAGATGGATCGGACACACGCTCCGGAAACCTGCATCCAGTATCACAAGACAGGCCCTAACCTGGAACCCCCAAGGGAAAAGGAAAAGTGGCCGACCAAAAATCACCTGGCACTGCGACTTGGAGGCAGACACCAAAAGGATGGGTTACTCCTGGGGGCAACTGGAACGTCTGGCCCGGGACTGGGATGCCTGGAGAGCTCTTGTTGTTGGCCTATGTCCCAGGGGGGATTCCAGTGGCTTGTGAGTGAGTGAGTGACATAAATAGATTAGAAGAAGAGGTGGATGAATAAGATAAGGCATCTTTCAAGGATAAAATTGTTTGTGCTGGAATGCTCACAGTAGGTGTGCAACAGCTGAGATCTTTCCATCTCTTCTTTCGTGACATGGAGAACAGCTAATGAAGCAAAAATAAAATGTGGGCACCAATGTACAAAGTTGGTGAGTTTGTGCAAGCATGCTGGGAGACAATAAATAAGAAAACACATTGCAATAAATTTTAAAGCTTTCATAACAGCTGATGATACAGGTGAGGATGGTGCGTTGTCTCCATGTTATGTTCTATTTACGTCTTTTAACCGCCTGGAGGCGGTTATCTCATGTCCCGATGTAACTCAGTCAAACATCTCTAACTTTGAGCTCAGGTTTGCAGTCAGACAATGTGTCAAGATGAAGATGATCATCACAGTCACAGTGCATGCCACAACTTATCTTCCAAATCCTTTCACGACAACTAATTATACAAAATACATCAAATAAAATAATTTGCTTTTTCACTGTAGGCACCACAAAATTTGCAAAATACTCTTGTCATGATAAGGTTAATTTTGCAACAACTACTTAAATGTCAATAGAAGAAAGGCTGCAAGTTCTGGCTCTTAAACCTAAGAAAAGCTGAAAATGGCAAAGATAACCCTAACACAATGTAAATACAACATCATGCAAATGACAAAACAGGACTGACTCAAAAAAAATGGCAACACTATGCTGATCATAGTTTTAATTTGCTCTTGTAGTTTGTGATGATCATGTAGACCAGGAAGGCATTGGCACAGAAGAAAACCAACCCAGCCAGCCAGATTAGGATAAATGTATTGTGCCCAACAAACTCCAGATAATAGGCTGGAATCAGCCACAGACCCTGGAAACAAGATGCAAAGAGGTACAAAGTAATATTTTATGCATTTTAGTACAGAGCTTGAATTAATGCCAAAGCCAGAACCATTAGAATTCTAAAACAGAACTTGTCAGTCAATCTTAATGATACACTGTGTCTACAAAAGTCATAAATTTCAAACACTTTGATTGTCTATATCTATACAAAACATGAACTCTTATGAAAATGCAGTTTAGTGGGAAAATCTGACAAAAACAGTTTTCATTGGAAAGTTATAGCTTGCTAAAACATCTGATCTAAAACGAAAATAACTTCCCAGAAATTTGCCTCGAAAGACGGAGACTCAGGGTTCTGAACAGCCAAATAATGATCTCTACCACATGTTTACATCCACCCTTTGCTCTTCCCCTGTCACTCACAAACATTTCTCTGAGAAATTTTGAACTTCTCCGGGGGTCAGATATAACTAAAAATCTGAGCATGCTTTTTTGGTATGTTTCAATCTGACTGAAACAAAATATGAATTAGTGTGAAAAACTCTGAAGTTATTTGTTATGCCCTAGTGTATGTGTAACAAAGTTTATACAAAAAAAAAGGCTATCCAGTCACCTCAAAAACCATGTGTTAAATTTTTGATAAAGTAAATATCTGCATATGTCCAAAATTTCATGGTAATCATTCCAAGCAATAGAGAACTTTCGGCTTCTGAAAATACAGCACCTGTCTACATTTACATGTAATTTGACATGACAGTAGTTTCCATGACAATCATGTGAAAAGGTCTACATTTTTAATATTAATTTCTACTAATTTGATAATGGCACATAAAATGATTTATGTTAAATTAAACTGTCTTTAAAAATTAAACAGAATGAGTGATTTAGGAAATTGGACAGTAGAGAGAACATTCACACACATATGTAGGACCCACTGACCTGTGCAGCGAACCACAATGCCAGAAGCCAGGATGACTGACGGATACTCAGCTTGAGACTGGGCAGAATGAGAGGCAGGAGGCTGAGGTACCACAGAAAATACTGCAAGTGGAATGGGACAAAATGTGTAAAGCCTTAAACTGTACAGAAATATAACATGGCACAATGAGAGGTATGTGGCTGAAATACTACAGAAAAATACTGCAAGCAGAAAGATGACTTACAACTGGATAAAAACATTACATGATAGAATAAGAGGCAGGAGATTGACATATTATAGAAAATACTGTGAGCAAAACAAGGTAAAAAAATCTATTCTATCTTACTAAGACCTAGGGAATCTTTCAAATGAGTACCACAGTAGACCACTACACTCTATAGTAATGTGATGGATCAAGAATAGTGAGACTACTAAATTGATTGAAGATTTGTCATCAGTAAAAGTTTGTACTTTGTAGTCATTCCCTTGAATGTAAGTTACTCAAACTTTCATTCATGTTCTGTCTTATTATGATATATTACATTTCATCATCTCATGTTTCTACCAAGTATGATTTCTCAAGTTTGGTGGAAAAGACAAAAAACTGATTTCCCTCTCACTTTGACTTTATCAGAACCTGAAAAGGAAAGGCATCTAAAAAATTGTATTTTTCAAGATGTGTTCTCCTTCCCACAATGCCAAGATGAGTAAAAAATAGACTTTTTTTAGTTTCTTCTCTTACATTTGAGCAATGAGACTGGGACAAAAGGTCGTGAGTTTTTGTCCCTCGATTACCCACGTCAC
Organism: Peronia peronii; assembly: GCA_039654565.1. Classification (NCBI taxonomy): domain Eukaryota; kingdom Metazoa; phylum Mollusca; class Gastropoda; order Systellommatophora; family Onchidiidae; genus Peronia; species Peronia peronii. The sequence continues at coordinate 260 of JBCEWB010171632.1, read as the reverse complement.
AAATAACACTTGTTTAATTGACATTTTCTCTTTTCTTATTCACAGGTAGCTTAATGGGAGACTCTTGAGCTCAGCCCTATTACTTCCCTTTACCAGACACAAGAGGGACTAAACAAACAGTGTGAAGAGGAGAAAAAAATCACTTCTGCATTTTTTACTTGAGACATACACCATGAAAAATTCAAAAAAAATTATGATATAAAGAGAATGTTGTCTTCTTATTGTTGTAATTTTATCAAATTTTTTGGCGATCACTCTTT
>JBCEWB010171621.1:0-10198 GCA_039654565.1 Peronia peronii | reverse complement strand
ATGTATGTATGTATGTATGTATGTATGTATGTATGTATGTATGTATGTATGTATGTATGTATGTATGTATGTATGGGCATGGAATGGAACGCATCCCCAGAACTGGTTCTTTTTTGCCTGTCATTTTCATAAGCTTTTCTTTCCCTTAGACTAACTTGCTTCCGATCAGGCCTGTAAAAAAATCGATTTGTAATATCTAACTTTCTACTCCTAACTGGCTTTTCGTGTGCCGCCCATGATAATTGCACATCTGTTCTATTCTCTCATCTGCACTGAAGACAAGCACTTTGCCAGTAGCAATGCTCTTTCAGTACGTCTACGTCATCGATAGGATTCTGGATTTACGTTATACAGAATCACTTCTTGGAGTTCGAAATGATTGCTATTTCTAGCAAACTTCAAGTCCTCTGAGTTCACAAGATCAGAAATAATGTTATAGGTAAAATTATTCTTTAGAAGTTCATAATTTACACCAGCTGAGACAATTAATTAAGGGCCAAAATTACAGATATAGAACACACTGATATTCCATGATTCTTTGCAATCTAGCCGCTAACTTACATACAGAAACTCTGAACTGAAGCAGGAAAATTAATGATGGGTTTATAGTCTTGTGGTACAAAATCTGGTCTGTGAATGGCCGACGACAGTGCTTCGGTTTTGTCTATGCAACAGCTTTTGCTAAGGCCGCAGACGATGCCGTATACTGAATGTATACTTTCCTATCTATTCCATCTTATCTCAGTGTCTTCAGGACCGCTGGGACCGCCATAGAGGGCTTAGCAAACCAGCTTTCTCCAGTCTTTCGGGTTCCCAAGCCCTTTTAGTCAGTTCTGGAGTGTGAGGCCAGTCCAACCTAATGCTGATCAGTAACAACAAAGCAGTTTTTTTAAGGCAATTTTGTCTTACGAGCCATTTTCGGTTTGAACAGGAGTCTTTTTGAAAAGAATATTTTTTTCAGACACAATGCTTAAGACAGATACTGTACCTTAACATCATTTTATTCTAAAATTACAATATCTTCTATCTGTCTGTCTGTCTGTCTCTGTCTGTCTGTCTGTCTGTCGAACTATCCATCCATCCATCCATCCATCCATCCATCCATCCATCCATCATCGATCCATCCATCTATTTGTCTCTTTCCTTCTCCCTCTGCCTCTCTCTCTTTCTCTTTGTCTCTCTTTGTTTATATGATTAAAGGAATTGTTCGTTCTGTCCATATTTCTTCGGAAATAAAGAGATAGCACTTAAGATTAAATTAAAGACTCTAGAATGAAAAGCACCCCTGTCGATTTTTGTATAACTTGTCTCGAAATTAAGGAGGTTTTTTTTGGGTCCGAGGTTATATGCCCTTCTAACTACTGTGGATTAAAATTACAATAAATAATTTCGACGTGTTTGCTCATTAAATTTTAACTGTTAAACACGCACTGATTTTATTTTGTTCTTCTTTCGGATTTGACTTTCTCGAAATTGGCCCAGACTGTGTGAAAAATGTGATTTAGGTATTTTTTTGTCCTCAGGATTTCAGTAATTTGAACCGTTCACAGTATTGCACTTGATGATCACGTCTTTATATCGGCTCCAATTAAAATTCCGACGAGTCATTGTCCTTGTCTGATCAAATGCTTTTATCCAATCAAAATTGTATCATGAACGGTACAGTTTCAATACCTGTCACCTCTGTATCTCCCTAACTGTGTCGCTTTCTGAAGAAACCCTAAAAATGGTGCGTGATTATCAAATGATCAAAAAACTTTTAAATCCAACATTGAATGGTATCTTTCGGTATTCATCACCATTTTAAAAAGTAATATTTATAAAATGTTCATCAAAAATAATATTTGACATTGATACCATGCACAGAATTTCATTTTTCTATTTCATTAGTCCCACGTGCATTAATATTAATTTCAGTTACCTTTTTGATCAGTATGTATGGATTGCTGTTCTGTTGCAGGTTACTGCCATTGTGGTCGATATCAAATTCAACTCTATCATCACTAAGTCGCATGTCAACAGGTCTACTGACGGGCAGTCAAATTAAAAAAAGAAAATAGAGACAGGGAAAAAAAAGGGGGGGGGGGGGTAGGAGTGTGGAAGAGAAAATGAGAGAGAGAGAGAGAGAAAAGGCCTTTGAGGACGATTTTTTTTTCCACAGCAATACATTTATTCCGACTAAGCGGACGGCTGGAAATCCCCGTCTAATTTATGTAGGGGGGTACAAACACCCTAAACGGTTCACTGTCATTGACATAGAAAAACATATAAAAAATGCACGGGACTGGTGACAACTGTTCTCGGATCTCGTGGTGGCGCGGTGAGTGTTCTATTTTTAGCAGGGGGTATAAACACTCCGGCTGGGATTTCCATGTTTTTGCTTAGTCGAATATGAACTATTCTGATTCTCTGTGTTCCAACAAATTTTAACCTTGTTTAACCCTAATTGACTTATTTCATTTCACTCAATCTTTTTCTTATTCTGTTCCTATCATCCCTAGACGAGGAAAATGCCTCCAAAGAAACATCGTCCCCAGCAGTTCTGGAGATAGTGATACCCATAGCGGTTTGCCTGGTGGCGATAGTGGTCATCCTAGCGGTCATTCTCATCTACAGATCCAGGCAAATGAAGCTCAGTACTCGAGATGACCAAAGTAAGTCCAAATAAGACACTCGAAAATCAAGACGCAATCTTTTCGGGAGAGGATTGTCTTCCTAAAATAACAGTGAAAATATCTTGGAAATGTGAAGAAGCTCAGTTGAGCTATTGCATGCGGCAGTAGAGTTGGTCCAGTAATAACTCACGTTATTGGCGTGAAAAGTGTCCGTTAAACGACAGCGGGGAAATTTTCTATTGTCATAACATAAGCAATTTAACGGGAACTGATGAGCTGATGTCGTGATGAGGGTTAATTAGTAAGTAATCTGAATTGTTATAATGGCAGGCTTAAATGATGTCAGACAGGAACTTGAGAGGTCGAAGAACCCAAGAGGTAGAATTCTATAGACTCTAATAACTCGCTATAAGGCATGGTTGAACTTATATTCATGGAGATAAATCGTATATTGTAAATGTGAATATTTATTACTTTAAAGAATTAGAAAGTTGCTTTTTTATTTGTTATAACATGAGAGAAAGATAATCATTGCAGTAAAAATTTGATACAATTTTCAAGGTTTATAGAAATGAGTGTTGTTGTCCATTACAAAAACTAACGTGATGAATCGATGTAGCATCTTACATTTCTAACGAGACATATTCTATGGAAATAAACCAAACTTTGTGCAGGGGTTAGTTATGTTTCCGTCCATTCTGAACTTCATCTCACCGAACTCCATTACTCTGGTGGACTGACAGATGGCCAGATGAGAAGTAATTCATTCTTTAGCCCGTTTCCCACTAGAAAAGTAGGTTAAATCTCAAGGAAGTCTGATTAAAACAAAATGTGTACACTCTCATTAAATTAACAGTGTAGATAGTAAATAGAGACAATACTCAATAATAACTTCAACGGGCATGTGAGACATTAATTCTCTACTGTCAAAAACAAAATCTGTCTGATAATAGTCGAGTGAAGCTGTAAAGCAAATATGATTACCATCTGACCTTAAACTTTATACAAATAAAAATATTACAATGTACTCACCCATAATCTCATGTGAGAAGAGATGACATTCAGGGCTGAGAATTAATTGGACACTATCAAATACAACGATTGGTGACTTTCACATTTCTCGAGGGAATCTGAGTGGGTAAATGTTACCCTTCCTGTTAGAGCATCAAATAGCATGCCATTGTTATGAACGTACTCACGTAGCATCCTCGTGGCTAGAATTTCGACCGTCAGCCATATTCCCTTTGCCAAGTATAAGAGATTAAAATATAAAACAAGCATTGTAAAGAAGAAAAAAATCATCTTTTCTTTTGTTATTTGAAATGTGAAAAACGAAAAATTTTAATGAGTTCATCGACTAATGAAAATGCTTTTTGCTGATCGTAATAATTTTTCCTCGTAATTTTTGGCTCCACATGTTTCAAATATCAGGAATTAAAGTGTTCTTTCTTCCCTCTTTGCAATGCTCATCTTATACCTTTCGTGCTTCGCAAACGGTAGTAACTTAGTCGGCTGAAAAAAAAATAATATTCATTGACATCATTATTGGGTTTTTACATGATATGGTATTCCTGCCCTAGTGTATGCTCAAACCTTATTTATGCCCAAGAAACAGGAAGATAAGCAAGTGCTCATGTTGGCATTCAGGTGGCTACAACTAGTATCGATACTGAGCTTCTAGATGATGTTGTTGAAGGCCTCATGCATGCTCGGGATGCATCCATTCATCATTAACACTTGATGCGCATGATATAACTAATCTTTCTTGTACTATGCTTGATTCCTTGACAGTCGTAGGCTTACATAACGCGGTATCTTTGAAACACACATGGTTAGGCATGAAGACCCGCGCAGTCAAAATGGATAATTATACCCATTTTGAAAACCGCAGTGATTAGAATGACCCCAAACTAGTCGGCCTAAACTGCAGGAACCTTTTATAACAATATTATCGAGATAACCACCTTCAAGTGGTTGAAAGATGTAAACAGACCGAATGATAATATTAATACAAAAAGTAGTAAACATCCAGTTCACGTTAGATTCTTTTGAACAACCACTGTAAGATGCCAAAATGCCCCTGAAAAAGTAGTTGAAAACATGTAATACTCGAGAGAAATGGTATGCTAAAGAATATCAGGCTGTGTAATAAAAAGACCATGTCCATTTTGAGACAACGCTATTTACAATGACCTCAAGAACTAATTTGCAACTAATAGTGTGTAACAATACCAATATAAAAATAATAAAAAATAGAGCTTCTCTTCTTCTGTAACTCCATTACGGTTCCAAAATACCCCAGAAAAAGTAAGTGAAAACAAGCGCTACTCGAAAATAGTAATAACAGCCATGATCATCATCTTAATAGTCATATAGTATTAATGAAATATGCTCAGAAATATCAATTCCCGTCCGCGGCTTGAATGGCAAGTGTTAATGATTGAGCTCGTTTTTGGACATTAGTAATCAGGACAGCCCTCAACAGGTACTAGCAGGCCCGAATTTGCCTAACAGAACGTCACTGGTCTTGTTTGACAGTTGTAATTTGGGGTTTGTAAAGGAATATTTGGGGTATTTGAGTTTTGGGCTGAGCTGAAGTATCCTCGCTGTACATCTTGGCAAAGTGTTCTTGTTTCACCTATTTGACTCACATATTGTGTATAAGTCACAGTGAAATGAGTGATATAATGGCTTCATTGAGAAAGAGGTAGCTAATGTGATGGTAAAATTGCCAGTCCATTGAAGTGGCTTAAGAATCATTGACATGGTTTCTAGAGCATCCCTGAAGTGTTGCTGAACGTAAACATCGCTCAAGATAACCGGACAAGAGGCCGCCTGGACAGTTCTGTGTGTCTAAGGGTAAATGACTATAAGTTAAGAGCAATCAGCGAATTTATGTCAAACACTCTCGTACTGAAGCAATTTTATGACAAGCGGGTATTTTTCTATAGCATTTTTCTATTGATATGATCAATAACAATACTACTCTTTGTTTACATGTTTTGTTTTTGGGAGTAGGAGGGAGAGAGGGAGTATCTCTCTCGTTCTTGTGGCTTTGATTTGCATTTACGTGCTTTTATGTATAAGAATATTCAATGTGTATTTTAATGCGCCATATTCTGAACGACTCTCGCATGATCTAGGTGTGCATATGGTGAAAAAAAGCCAAAACAATAGTGTATCTTTTGTGTGTGGTGGGGGGGGGGGGTATGTATGTGTGTGAGTTTGTAGTAATATATATATATATATATCATAATGACGTAATCAATTTATATAGTCTAAAATATTAAAGTGATTCATTGGTGCTTTAGTGCAATGAAATCCCTGTGGAATTTCAACAGACATCTGCGGTCATGTCTTTCCATTCCTGTCTTTGTTCTGTAACTCTTTGCAAACCCGATGCAACAGAGTCCGTCCCTTGTCATCCAGTGATTCAGCCCGAGATAGCCACTCCCAGGAGGTTGCAAATGTTTTAAAAGGAATGTGATTCAGACTGTGACTGAACGTCATTTTGGGGCTACTTCCTCCTCCTTTGTCTACCTCTCCTCTCCCCCTCCCTCTCAACACACATACGTTTCTTATTTAAAAAAACATCCCTTCAGTGTCATGTCTTTCGTGTACATTTTACACGTTTCACAAATTTCACTTTTCTCTTTCGAGACTAATTTTTGCTAAAAACACAACATGTCTTTCAGATCAACTGGCGCCGGACAAACAGAGAATGAGTTTTGGAGAAATCAACTCCGCGCTCAGCATAACATCGGATCACCATGACGAGTCTGGAACCTCTCATGTTGTTGAGGATGAAAACGCCTTCGTCAACAATGACGTCATCACCGACCCGGCCCAGACATCGGAAATTTCCGCAGCACCGACTCACAGCGACGTCCGATCCAGCCAGATTGACAATCGAAGCGACTCAAAAATAACTCTGTCCCTGTCTAGAGAAGAATCTTCTGAAATGGATTTCGACATCGAATCCGCTTCTGGACCTGATTCAAAGAAAATGGGCCAAAATAGGAAAGTTGTTACAAAGCTTCGGTTTCGTTCGGAACTTGACCCCAGTCGATCTCATCGCTTTGATAGACTGACAGATGATCAGAAGAGAAACTCGCTAGCAAGTTTTGATGTTAAAAATGCTACAGGTCAGATGACAGCTGCAGAGCTTTCGAATATTAAAAAAGTACCACACGGCAGTGCCAATGCAAAAGAGCTCTCAAATGTGAACAAGGTATTGGCTGGTAGCAATGATGGTATAGAGCAGGCAAACGTGAACGAAGTGGTAGTAGTACACGATGCTGGCAAAGATGGACAAACAGCTCTGGACAAAATGCCTAAATCTAGCGATTATGATCGACTGTTTGTCAAGACTGAAAACTTACCTCCTCAATTTACAACTCATCGCATAGAAAACACCTCCTCCAACAGTTCCGGCACCTCGTCACTCTCCCAGCCCTCCTCAAAGCTCCATTACTACAAAATCCCTCGCTCTAACAAAGAAAGAATCGTATCCTCTTTGCCGATCCGACTGAAAACGAGCAACGCCAGGAAACAAATTACACAGGGCAAACGGATTTGGTCTCCGCACGATTCCTATTCAGCAGCTCACCAAGACGCTATTTCACGATGTTTACACTTTCGTCATTCTCCACGGACTCTCTCCAGCGAACATCTACATTGGGAGCAAGGGAGACAAACACTAGAGTCCATGAACAAAAGCATCAGCCTGTTTTCTCTAGATCGTCCTCATCAAGAAAGAGATGAGGGTGAGGCTGAGGATGACTCTCAGCCCGATATAGCCATTGTGCCTCCTGATTTGGACATACCACCAAAACTGCATAAGAAGACGAAAACTAGAAGCGCCTTTTACTCCCCTCCCGTTCACCCGAGAAGACACAGCGATGTGATCTACGATGTTCCTAAAAATAACAGACCTGCTGTTTCTGATAAGCCTTTTGTAACTCAATTCTCCGAGCCAGATTCTCGTTGCTTTAGTCATACTCAAACTCCAAATATTCAAGAACGCTACTATAGTAACAATGAAGACAAAGACATTCCCGACGACAATGTGTTTAGTGGAGAATGTGCTCACCAGAAAACCGATTCTGTTACACCTCAGCCTGCTATACAAAGGCAGATGACACAAAAGGACCATGCCAACTATGTTCTAATGTCAAGGAATCTTTCTAATTCCAAAGCACAAAGAACCAAATCACTCAGCGACTGGGACGATAACACGATAAAACATAAAGATTTTAAAAGATACTGGCGTAAAGGTGAGCTACTTCGTCCATGGCCAAATGTAGCTGAGACGCACCTTGAAAGACACGGCTATTTCTATCGGCCGGAGCAGCGCAGCCTTCGCTCATTTTCTGCCAACAGTCTGCATGGCAGTCAAAAACGACTTGTTGATAACTCGACAAATCCACCTCTATCCAGAACTCTAAATTCTCAGAACGATAGGAGTTACCAAAGAGGACAGACAGACGAGTTTAATATGTCAAGATCCAACACTGCTTACCGCTCGTCTAGAACTTCACTTTCTAAAGGCCTGATTGAGCGTCAAAGGGGCAGAAAAGCCGACTATGGTAGTTTTGGTAGTTTCGAATTACATACGGGGAAACAACCCCGTTATAACAGTTTGAATCGTAGTAAAAGAGCACAGTACAATACCAATCATGCAGAGACACAAAAATCGGATAGTTCTGCTAAAGACAGGAAGGAACATTATGAAGGACGTTTGCTGTCAAACAAACCTAGCCCTGACTTTATGGCTTTGTCTGAAAACGTAGGACCAGATGTCACTGCAGGGAGGCTCACCACAGACTCCCAGGGTGAAGGATATGAAAGAAACCCCAAGGGAAATCAGAACAGCATTCACAGAGATATTTACTCTTCTGGTCCCTCCTCAGCCCAGGGCAGCCACAAGAGGACGCCTTCCTCAGACTATGTGAGCATTACACGCGACACCTCAGCACCGCTCATCTCAGAGGTGTGATCACATCTGTGGGTGTTAAACGTGATGTCCGAAGCAAATGGATGTTCGGGAACTGAGAAGTTAAAAACATCTAGTTTCTCATGTGTGAAAACTTTTTTCTGTCCTGTCATGTGCTATATTTTTTTCCTCCAAACTGTTTTGCAGACTGAAAGTCACCAGAGTATGAAGAATAATGGACAACAGCGACATCAGATAGACCATTTATTTTATTATTTTTCCCTCGAAAATGTCTCCTTAATTAATATAGTAGGTCAATTTGGAAATGTAAATTTGCCAACAGGTCTACCACCAGAATGTATCCATTGTGACTGGATATGTACATTCTCTTTCTAAAAAAAATGTTTTCTTAACAATCCCTCTCGCCAGTCATTGCTTACCTCTGTAGTAGAACAGACAGGGCTAGAACTGCCTATCCTTATGTCTATTTGTGTGATGTCGGTGATCTAGCGGTTGAGTAGTCGAACTCGGGATAAAAGTTCCCAGTTCGAATCCTGGCTGGTTTCGACATTTTTTTTTTCTCCTTGGGAAAGACAATTTACACACATTTCCTGACCCGACACGGGGATAATAGGTACCTGACTATAAACAGTAAATGATTTTATTTGATTGACAGGTTTTGGAGCGTCTGACAGGCAGTAGCCTTGTATGTTTCCCAGGAAGCTGAGAATGTGCTAAGTGTCTCTTTCGTTCTGTCGGGTAATTAATAGATTGTATAGCTCTTACAGCATGTACGCTGTACGGGCATAAGCGTTATATAAAAGCTAACTATCATTATTATTTGCCCAGAAAGCACTGAACTTTTGTTCTAGAATATAAAGGTAATGCTTTCAGTAGGGATTTTTTTCTGAGTTAATGGGAATACTAGATAATTCACATTAGGCTCACCTCGCAGTTTGAGTCTCTTAGGAGGGATCCGGCTAATAATAATATTAAACTTTGAACACGGTATTATCTTTTACCAGGAACCTAGGAAGCTACAAATAACAAAGTTGATGTATACCGCAAAATAATTATAATATTATTAAAGACAAAACAAAACAAAGAAAAACAAACAACAACAACAACAAATTACAGATTTAATTTAATATCAGACAGACCTGTCTTATTAAAAATGATAAGCTATTTTTGGTTACTGATCCGAACGTGTGTTTAAGGAGTTCTAATCGTCTTTGTAAATTGTGGTGGGCTATTTTGTTTTAATTATTTCCCGCTAAGGTCTTTTTAGCTTGGAATAAAATCTTAGATCAAAGATTAGCGGGCCACGGTCTGTTTTAGGAAGTCGCGTGCAACAATAACACAAGAATAAATGTAAGTATTAAACAGACAACAAGAATATGATCCGATTTGATCTTTCAGCATCCTTTCAATTCATTATAAATTAAAGCACTTATAATCTTTTCTGGCGTAAATTTCCAGTTTGGAGTCGAAGTTTGTAACACCACATCCATTTCCAGCTTAAAATTTTTAATCCTATGTTTCTCATTTATATAATAATAATAATAATAAAAAAAGGGCATTTATATAGCGCCTCACTCCTGGAGGGCTCGAAGCGCTTTACAGCAGAACCAAAATGTTGAACAGCCAC
>JBCEWB010171610.1:0-10198 GCA_039654565.1 Peronia peronii | reverse complement strand
CCCCCCCCCCCCCCCCCCCCCCCCCCCCCCCCCCCCCCCCCCCCCCCCCCCCCCCCCCCCCCCCCCCCCCAAGAAATAATTTTTTTTAAAAAAGAAAGAAAAAATTGGGATTCTCGTTCTCCTATTGGCATTACAGCGCTTAGTAACCTGATGTCCATGTTTTATCTTTCAAATCACAAAAGAAGCGAAAAAAAAAAAAAGAGATAAGTTTGCAATGCCACCGTTCCGTTTATCTGGATATGTCTGACGAGCTATAACTGATAAAAGAGCGCAAAACAGACGAGCTTTTCATGAGAAGGGTAAAAAATTGCGTTAGGCGTGCGATAGAGAAATAGCTCATGGTTGACGTCAGGTGGATATCTGAGATATAGAGAGCCCGAGAAGATTGATATGTTACAATGGTTATTACCTTCCTGTTTTAAGCAATTTTGTTTGGATTGTTGAGAGAGAATCAGCTGTCTCATTTTAGAATCCTAGTTGACAATTTGCACCTGTACTCATTCCATGCCTAAAGTATAAATGCTTATATTTTTATATGCCTTCGTTTGCTCGTGAAAAGAAAAAATAATAAAACAAAAAAACAAAAGAGAATGACATTTTTGACATTATTTTTGTACCTTCTTATGTACACTGTTATAACATGATAATACTATTATGATTGTATGTTATATGATTATCTTTGACGATGCATACATCAATGCTTAAATCAATGGATAGAGTTCGCGGAGAACAATCTGTTTTATGCAGCTCGTCTCCGAATTGGATGGAGTTAATGATGATGAAGAGATGTGACGGACTAGAAAATGCCTGGATTTTAGGCCTCTAGGAAAGATTTTGGTTATTAAGAAAAAATATGTGAGATTATCACAAGAAAAACCATGCAACATCCATTGAGGAGGGAAAGGAAGGAAATAGTGCTGAAATGAGAAGAAATAATAGTTGTCCTTAGTAGATCAGGTCCCCACACTGACAGCCGGATAATAATAACATGGCATGAAATACGTGGGCGTTTAAATGATTTCAGGCAGAGATGGGGATGGCGCAACATCGTTGCTATGGCAAATCAATGATTTTGGATCAGAGAAGTCCATTGTATTTTGGAAAATCGCTGATAGGACCGTTTGGCTTGCATTCAATTAAAATTTGGCCTCTATCATACCCACAGTGTTACATGGTATTTCTTGTCCAGCACTGTAAGCGTCTGGGATGGCCATCAATTCGCGTATTTATATAACTTGTAATCAAATGCTCCACTGAGCATATCAGCTCTATCATGGGAGAGCTCAAGAATACTACCAAAAAAAAAAAAAACGCCGTGACCTGACACAGCTATTAACATCCATCTCAGATGTCAATTACATTATCGACTTTTCCACCATAGCCGTATCTAATTCAGATATTAAAGTTATTCTCATAATATAAATAAGGATGTGAAGATATCGGTGTCATTTTTAAATGAGATGACATTTCCCTGTTATTGAAGTGATGTGTTGGTCGAGATAGAAGTATTGCATGAAAGATAAACATAGATGCTGGTACTGAGTGGCACTTCACATCAGTGTAAAAAATTTTGCTATGCGAGAACAGTACTCGTGCTTGCAAATAGTAATCACATAATCACATAACATGTATTTATTTATTTATCTTCCCTTCATATTTATATCTTGTATCATCCACATCTATGGCTGCTTTTCATTTCTATCAGCTGTTTTTATTCACCAAATTACCATCTATTTAACCTATTATATACATTTTGCATGTTTGAAAGCAAACATGGAAACTGACACATCTAGCATTGGTTATTATGTGAAGGAAACAGGTGTTTGTGAGAATTTCCATGCTTATTATGAAAAAGCCACTGGTCCTCGCATTGCGCGGTATTGATAATATCAGTTCTGTACAATTTGTCTTATATTGTAAAACAATTCTCTATTTCTCCCCTATGCTTTGTTTTTTGTTGTTGTTGTTGTTTTATAAAACATACACAAAACGTGGTGATGGGTTGCTGACTATATAAATACAATAGTTATGATAAGATTGCTATACGGTTTTTAAAGCATATAATTGATTTATGAAGTAGTGTTCTAATTATTTTTGTCAAAATATGTTTATACCGCTGTTCATTTTGTAAAAGATGGAAAGCTTTACGCTGGTAATATAAACAATCCGCTGTCAATACTGCCTTTGCAGTAACTCACGCCATTTGTTCCATTAGTTATTGGTCAATCATTTGTAAGTTTTGAATTTTTATGAAGACATTAATGTTCTTTCCATTTTGACTCCTAATCCAATTTGTGGTACTACCACTATATGCGGCAGTATATCTCTACCTATTAAATGAAAAAGTGCATTGGATAAGTTAATGTGCATCTCATCAGACCTGATTGTTACATTTTAAAGCTTATTACGCCGTGGCCAGGACAGATGTTTTGAATTGGAATGGGACGAATCCTGTGCTAACATAGTTGCAAGCCCAAGTGTTGAGATGAAATTAAATCAGAACGTTAGAGGAAGTTTGGGAACAGACGAATTAGAATTACTGTTTTGCTCAATCACAAATAGTTATTTCTATAACAAATTTTGTACATGAATATTCCTAGCCTTAATAGTACCTACACATTATTTTCAATCTACATAAACTCGTATGAGAAAACTATATCGATTTGAATATAAATATTTATATTATTTTTTCTTTTTATTTATTTATTTATTTACTTATCATTTTTATTGGGAATAGCTTTTCCTATATTTTGTTTATGGTTTGAAATTTACCTTAGGTCAATGACTAAGGCCTGGTCATCACTAAACTTACCTTCTCTTAAACATGCCATCTGTATTTTTGTCCAGTGTATAACAACTCTGAGTGGGCATATCAAACACATTGATAATATTTATAATGTAGTATGCCAGCCACATTTCATCTCATTACACCAAAATTTGATATATCAACCAACGTTCATAGAGAAAGTCAACAGTGTTAATAGCGCCTCAGATGTGACTAAGTGAGCTCATTTTTATCTCGTGAACATACAGTCGTATTGTTTAATCCAACACAGTTTCTCGCCCAATATCCACTTAAGTTATCTTTTGCTGCTACGTTTATTTTAAGATTTTAGCCCCAGATTATTTAAGAATGAGAATGTACATGTTTTGCCTTCTCCATCCGGCATCATTTCCTGTTAAATGCTCCATCAATTTTGTTGGCACTTGATGATGTTGAATGGTGTGGCAATAGTAGCTGCTTTTAGCTTTCGAGAAATGTGAGTATTGATGTCATATTTTACAATATCAATTAATTCAAATATAAGAGCATAGATTATTTTCCTAAGCTTCTCATTTCATTTCAGAAGTATTAATGCCAAGAAATTTCCCGTCTAATTTTTTTCTGAAAGATGACAATGGATCTCACAAACAGAATTCGTTAGAAGATTTAGAATAGTTGGCACAATCGTTGAGAAGGAACAGGTATTCATTAGAGGGATCTAATCTCATGTTTCTGTGTGAAAAATAGACGGTAGAGACAGAGGATCAAAGTTTTTCCGCTTGTACAATGGATCTGGGAAGGGTTTTGTAGCTTGATATGATTATGTATAAAGTGACAGAGAACTGTGCTAAACTTACCCACAGCAAAGTATTTACATTTTTGTTATAATCTGTGATAGTTATGGACGGTGGACGAGTCAATGCTTTGCATCATCCAGTGATTGATAATGGAAAAATGCACAAAGATCCTTTTAAAAAAAAATAAAAATAAAAAACTAGTCCTATTTACGCTTTTCCAGTAAGCCATTTTTTGTTCACATCATGACGAGAAATAGCGCTGGATTTTGAAAGTTTTTACCATGTATAAAGCTATGTACTAGTTTTTTCTTTGCAAAAGAAGAGAGGATGAAAGAGTGTACCGAATTTGTATTAGACCTACATGTATTTCAATATCAATCATTTGAAGACTGGACATGGTTCGGCTGCAAAGAACACAAATGTAAATGTGACACGAGTCCTTTCATATCCGACCTAGTTATTAACATCCATCTGGTTATTGACCGTAGACAGTGAAACAGCATTTATGATCATTGATGAAAATCTGTTTTCTCTTCATTAAGAGCGTTTGACGTTGTCTCGTGAAGTATTGTTGTTTAACCTTTTATTTTTTTAACGGCGTTGACAAATATCCAGGCCCAATATAATAAGAGGAGGAGTATTTGCTTGTAATAGCTGTTGCATGGAGTTCATCCCTTCAGGAATGCATTGGAGGTTGTGTGTTCTTAACTTTCTCTGCATAACCAGTTTGGGAGCGAAGTCGGAATGGCAAAAGAATTTGATTGTGATTGAAGTCGGCTAGATGTTTGTTTGTTTGTTTTCTTTTTTCCTCTTGCACCTGTGAAAGTGTCATCCAAATGTTTGAGTTAAGCTGAAAAGAGAGAAGAACCGTTTTTGACAGGAAATCTGTCGCAATAAAAAGACTTCAGTGGTCCGATGTGACTGACGCTTGTAGAAAATCTTGTCTTTGAAAGTCCATGAACCCGGCAGTCTACCTTCCAAATACCATTTGATTATTGACTCCTACAGTTTGTTTGTGTGCAAGTGAACCTATAAAAATGTGCAAGGAAACTTTGAGATAATTGAATTTTGCATAAATTTAACTTATATTTATCATTTTGCAAAGGGTAAACTGGTTAAGGTTACTTTATACTTTTAATCCATCTAAAATGAGACACGATAAAATACCCCTTAACGCACTCTGATATGGTAATCAATAATCAATACACATCGCTTTATTTCTCTTTTATAGCAAAATATCCCCAACTTTAGAAAGATGTGCATTTGCTTAAATCATTTAATCATCTGACCATTTCGCGGAAACTGTTATTATTTTCCCGCTTCGGCGAGTTAGTGGGAGTAATCAAAGTGTAGTTAAATTTAAATGGTGAGCAATTTCAGGCACTGACCATTTAATAATTAATAACATTTTGTTGTGGGTGGAATTCTAGGATTTAAGTTATTACTGGCAGTGGTTATTACCTGGACACTGCATTAGCCTGAACTTCTTCAGAATAAGAAATTAGAGATAAAAAAGATAATCTTCAAAACTGTAAAGATTTAAGTTGGTGCAGGGAAGGTCGAGCTATACATCAGAAAAATTGCCGTGACGTGAGCCATGTTTGTGATGGCCTTATTTGTTGCGCGTGGGCGTTGACGCAAAGGAGGAGTAAAATCGATAAACGCTAACTGTTCACTTCAAGCAGAGCCAGAGAGGATACAGGGCTTCTATTTTTAGGTCCACAGTACCCAGGAGCACTCGAGCAATCTACAGTTTCAGTCTTCAGGTAGAATGTGTTTGACAGGGCTCATTTATCGTCTAGTAAGCAAAAGGCAAGAGACGGTAATTTAATATGGCGGTGGGTTAAGAACAATTTCAAATGCTAATTGATTTTTTTTCATTTACCCAAGTCTACGGACTTAATC
Source organism: Peronia peronii (assembly GCA_039654565.1). Lineage (NCBI taxonomy): Eukaryota > Metazoa > Mollusca > Gastropoda > Systellommatophora > Onchidiidae > Peronia > Peronia peronii. The sequence continues at coordinate 4,732 of JBCEWB010171610.1, read as the reverse complement.
AGAGTGTGTATACATCTAGTTTGACATTACTCAACCATAGAATGTCGATGCCTTGATCTGTGAAAATTATAGAGATGGCATATTGTATTCTATCCTTTCTGTCAGTGCATAGTGACCTGTACCAATGATCCATGTATTGAATGTGCAGGGAATACATGATAAGGACGATGGCCCGTATTCATGTATCTCTTAGTTATAGCATTGATGATGACATTTTGGATAAAGCTTTTGTTCCCTTGAATCATTCACAAACAAATTTCAGCAAAAACGATTCTCATATGATGGAAGTCATATATATTATTAAAATATTCCTTTACATAAGTAGCGATTAGAAGAGCCTGAGAAGACTGACATATTATGAATGTCAAACTTGCAGTTTGAAAAAAAAGCTGTAATTGACAAGAGAGAAGAATAATGATAGTCTAATTATCATATTCCTGGTGATAAGATTGAAGGCAATGTTGGCGTTATGAAATGAATGATGTTTCAACCAGCTTGTTCGACTTAATTTGAACTCGAAAGCTATTGCTAAACATTTGTCAGCACCTGATCCTTAGTTCCGCTCTTTGCATCTACTGCAAAGGCTAGACCAGATAGACGTTATCGCACTGAAACAAAAATGTAGTTAAATGTTTGTAGTAGGTGGAAAAAGAAAAAGTTTTGGCTTTGGTCAGGGTTGCATTTTTTTTTCAGCAGTTCAGATGTTTGGTTTGACTTAAGGTAGGAAGACAGTGCAATATTGGATGAAAGAATGTGCGGGATGGTAGACTTAAACGACAAAGAAGCGGAAAGATTGTCTTTTTTGAAAACCTTTTCTCTTTCGTTTCATTTAATATTGCTGTCAATATTTCTAAGTTTGTAATAAAATATTTTTCATTTGACGAAATTAAGACTGGTTGTTATTTAAAGTTTATGCAATATTTGTTTGTTGGTATGAGTGAGGGAAATCCACTTTCCACATGTCTTGTAAAGTAGTGAATACAAGCTTCGCAGAAAAAAAAAATTCATATTAGAATGATCAGAAAGCTTACGTGTCTTCTCTGGAAGGCAGTGTTAAAACGAGTGATCAGAAAAGATACAGAAATATTTGTGTTCTCGTTGGAGCCCGTGTTGCTGTTATCTCTGCTGTCAGTTATCTTCATCATCGTCATTGTTGTTGCGGCGTTGTTGCTGTTGTTGTCGTTGTTTTCTGTGGCACAGCCAACGTTGTCATGGATTATGACGATGGTGATGCTGTTAGGGCTGATGACAATGATGATGATTAGGACCACGACAATGATAAGGATTTCAGTGAAAAAGAAATACTGTGCCAGTCGCGGAAATTGCGATCTTATAGATCGAGAACGGAAACTGAGAGAATGGAATGAAGAAGATTGTGAAGCTGGTGATGGCAGCCCTCGTATCGTATTCTCTTGTAAGTCTCTTAAATCTCCACCAAGAACAAGAAAATAAAATCTCAGCTATATCGTCTACGAACAAACAAACAGAGAAACCTTCATTAGCGACAACTCTCCAAATGCAGACCAAAGGCTTATCCTCATTATAACTTTTAATGATCTGAGGATTTTTTATTGATCCAGTATTATCTATGAAAATAAACAAAAATAGCTTTTGAAACGGCTAAGCACAAAGATGAACACAGTCCCCCAGTAAATCTGAATCGAGAAATGGAATACGGGAATTTCACAACATTTCTAATTCTTCAGTCTCGCATGTGCATTAACTAGGACCTCATATTCAAAAGCAGCTCACGAAATTTTCCTTGTCAGTGTGCGTATCCATTTAATGTGTACAGTTTCATTTTCATCAAACTGCTGTACTCATTTTTAATATCAATGACCCCCAACATTCCAGTGAAATACATTTATGGACAATGTTTCCTGCCTTAATTTATTTGATCGATAAGCTGGGCAGTTAACAAGATAATAAAATCGCCCCTGCGTTACCAGTGCTGAAATGTCCTGTATCCCGCATCTGACAGATACAAAGCAATTCAAATTGAAAATGTCGAACTTTTCATATTGCATGCCTGTTGGCGAGGAGATTGCCAAAGTTATTGCATGAAAATTGAAGAAAACCCTCGTGTTAACAAGTATGCAGATCTTCAGCAGATCCATTATCAACTATAACTCTATAACAGTGAGATTTTCAGTGTATGAATTGCATCTGAGTTCCCTCTGTGAGTGTAATAACTTCGGAAGCCGGCGGATTAGATGGGCAAATTCAATGTCAAATAATGATAGATAATTTATTACATTTTTACACCATCTGCTCCGCTACACTATAATCTCCAAGCAAGTGACAATCTAGTATTATCAGAATAGATCCAAAGGTGATACCCACGAATCCTTTCAATTTCCTGGGAAGCATACACTATGACGGCTTCTATGGGGTTCAAATTCTTATCATCAAACAATAACATTCTCTGTCTATAGTTGCGCACCTATTTTGAACTGGGCCCAGTTAGGAAAAGTGACTAAACTCTCTTTCCTAAGAACAAAAGATTGGGTTTACTAAAGGCCTTTAGTGTCGATATCGAGTCAAAGGGAAAATCAATGGCTGGGGGAAGCATTTGACACAGTCTGAGTCGAAACGAAGCTGATTTTTCTGAACAAACCAGGATCGTGCTGGCAGAGGCAAAAGGTCAGCTTCGCACATCTACTCCAGCGAGCGCACATTCACTGGAGGCTGGCCTCTATTCCCCTCTTCCTCCCTCGCCTATCAGAGACAGTTCAATACCCAAATCCTTTCATCAGCGACATTTGGACACAGTGACAGATAGACAGATGAATGAGCTCGACAGACCACTGATGTCACGAGGATCTTAAGTTCCGGATGGACGAATGATTTGTCTCATTCGCATAAGAATTGTGAAAACATCACTCCCGAAACAAAAGGACCCTGAATTATTTCTTGTTAATCTTTGATTGCTGTTGTTAGGTATTCGAATACCTAAGTTTTAATATAGTTCAGCTGCATAATTGCCTTGATTGTTTAATAAAATCAGGTAAAAACGGCCCCATAAGGCCAATTTTCCAGCATGACACGTGCAATTTTTGACAATATCTGGACCGCATTCTGCAGTCGGGCACTACATCCCGTATTAGTATTATGAGTATCGTGACTGATAGCAATTTAGTAGCAGAGGTGACTTTCCGATGCAGAACATCCAGTGACTGTTACCTCGTTTTGCTCCAGTTTCACAGTTCACTTGCAGTTTTAGTTGCTTAGATTTTCAGGTGATAACTAATTAGATTTTGAATTGTTACAGGTAAGATTGTTGTTTAACTGATGTTGAAGTCTTCATGTCCATGATAGAGTTGTTGTTGTTGTTGTTGTCGTCGTCGTCATTGTTGTTGTTGTTGGTGGTGGTGGTGGTGATGTTTTGTTTGTTTATTTGTTTTGTTTTGATTTGTTTTTTATGGAGCAAACTGTAAAGTAAATGAGGCGGTGATAAATTTGAAAAAACGAGAAAAACTCTACGTAATTGAAGATTGTGTTGTGAGAATAAGACTAGAGAATGAGCATGAGAACACACAAGGAAAAAATAAATATAGGACTTGTAACGGGAAAAGTGCACAGAACGACAATAGGTGGGAATAAAAGACTGAAGAGAAATTGTCTAGTAAAAGAAAACTGATTCAAACGAACAGCAAGACAGGAAGACACGGCCGTGATTGATGGACGGAAAGAAAAAAATGATGAAGAGGAGGATGGAAAGAAGAGTAGAGGGAGAGGAGACAGAAAAGAAAGAAAGACAGAAGGAAGAGAAAAATAACAAAGATAAAGAAAGAGAGAAATAGGGAACGAAAGAGGAGAAAAACAGAGAGGAATAAACAGAAAGACAGAAAAAATAAAAAGAAAGAAAGAAGGAAAGACACGAAAAGATAGAAAAGCAGAGAGAAAAAGGAACGAAAGAAAAACAGAAGTCGCTGTGAATGATAAGCCTCTATCAGCGCTCTCACACTTTCAGTAGATGTCAAGTTTGATTGCATTTGATCTCGATCAATAACCTCCACATATCAACTTAGGAAATGTTGCCGCCCCCGCATTTTTTTTTCCCTGATAGAAGATGACTTGGGGGAAATAAGAGCTAACTACTGAACATTTTCTTACCATTTTTCTCATGGTAATATTGTAAACTTCACCGACATATCTGTCCTTGTTTGCCTCCGAGAGCTCTGACAGGTCACTCCAACTTCGTAAACAAAAGATCCTATGGCTGTTTCATGATTTTTTTTTTTCCATGATTTTTTTTTTTTTACAAAGGGGAAAGGGCTAGCCATTTTTTTTTTTCAAAAATAATTTCACATTCTGGGTGGAGAGAGAGAGAGAGAATAAATTCAGGAAAAATTACAAAACATCACTGATCTTGTTCATTGTTTGTATGTCAGTTTCTATAGATCTTTGCTGTTATTCTCTGAATGGATCTTGTCTAAGAAGCTCTTTATAATGTCGCACGATAAAAACATGGCCCACACTATCGTTGACCTGTTAATAATGGAGTGACAGCTGCATCCACACATAATTAGAAAGAAAGTTAATTAAGCACGACAACGTGGTCAGCTGACTATGAATAAATCAATTATACAATAGCGCATGAAACAGGAAGACAAACAATGCCAGTCATCCGTCCTGATATATAGATAAAGAATGAGACAGATAGATAGATAGATAGATAGATAGATAGATAGATAGATAGATAGATAGATAGATAGATAGATAGATAGAT
>JBCEWB010171599.1:0-10198 GCA_039654565.1 Peronia peronii | reverse complement strand
GATAGATAGATAGATAGATAGATAGATAGATAGATAGATAGATAGATAGATAGATAGATAGATAGACAGATAGATGAACAGCAGACACACAAGAGATAAATAAATAAGCAAATAAATAGATAGGCTGAAAGACAGACTGATAGATATCAAGAACGAAATAGATCTGTGACAATGTTTTAACATGTATGACAATTTGTCACATATAATATTGTAATTAGCACATGCTTTAAATGCACGGCATAATGATTTATTTAAAACTAAGTGTTATTTCTGGTGGTGGTGTTTTTTTTTTTGTTGTTGTTTTTTTCACTGTTGAGATGAAGTCATTGTTGATCTCATAATAATATTTGTCATTTATTTGCATTAGATCTGACTCGATTATTTACCCTCTCCCGTGACTACGATCGTCTCCTAGCTGCTTGGAAAGGTTGGAGAGACGTTACGGGGCCAAAGATGAAAGATTTGTACACGGAGTTTGTTTCTCTCAGCAATGAAGCTGTGGGAATTCTGGGTAATCCAATTTACCAACAATGTTTGGCTGTTTATTGTTGTTGTTTAGTTGTTGGATTGGCTGTTTGACTCGGTCGGCTCGTTGGCTGGACAGTCTTAAAGTTGGTTGGTCCACTGGGTTGGTTGGTTGGTTGGTTGGTGGCTGGTTGGTTGATTGATTGATTGGTTAGTTGGTTCCTCCACCATCCTCCTCTTCATGGTCATCTCAGCCTACTCATCATATCCACGATGTAATAACATTAAATTTTATATTTCAGGCCACGCTGACACTGGCGCTTACTGGAGATCCTGGTACGACACACCAGAATTTGAGAACGATGTCCGAGCACTGTTTGATCAACTCAGACCACTATACGAACATCTCCATGGTTATGCTCGACGTAAACTTAAGGCCATTTACGGTGCAGACAAATTTCCGGCGTCTGGTCATATTCCAGCACATTTACTAGGTAAATATATGTCTTCCGCACTTTTCTATAAAATATCCTTTGCCGTGGAAAATGTAACCTCATATCAAAGTATGGTTACAACATAGGCACTATCTTGCATTACAGGTAACATGTGGGCCCAGCAGTGGACGTCACTGATGGATGAACTGATGCCATATCAGGGGAAACAGTCTCTTGACGTCACACCTGAAATGGTCCGCCAGGTCAGTCTCAATCTACCTCCCTCTCCATTTTCTTTTCTCTTTTTGATTCAAGATATCTCTTGGCCCTGATTTTTTCATAATAGATTTTGAAAAAGCACATTTTTCTTGGTCTAGTACTCCACGGATTATCAGTTTTCAAAACCACATAAAATGCTTGTCATATGTTTTCATTTGATCTGACGATTATATCGCTAAAATTATTACAGGAGCTGAGGTAGTCAGAGATTGGATAAAAATCAATGGGATACGAGTATTTCAACTTTGATCATTTAGATTGCGCTGTCACGTTGTTATGTATTTATTTTGTTTGTTTGTTTGTTTGTTTTTTGTTTGGGTCTGTAACATGCGGCGCAGAAAAACGGAAAACAATAAGGAGCAAGCTTTCTTCCTTTATTTTTCTTTCTTTCTTTCCATTTGTGTTTCTTTCTTTTTGTCTTTCTCTCTCTTTTGTCTTTTTTTTCTCTTTCTTTTTTCTTCTTTCTTTCATATATTCTTTCTTTCTGTCTTTCCATCTTCCTCTGCCTTTCTTACTCCGTCTTTCTTCTTTTTCTTTCGCGTATTTCTGTCTTTCATTTCTTTTTGGTGAATAATCAATTTTGTTACTCCCTCCACAGAATTACACAGCTGAAAGAATTTTTAGAACCGCTGATGACTTTTTTGGTTCTCTTGGCATGATACGCATGCCCCAGGAGTTCTGGGACAAGTCTATGCTGGAAAAACCCACAGATGGTAGAGATGTGGTTTGCCATGCCTCTGCCTGGGATTTCTACAACAAAGTGGACTTCAGGTTCACATTTCAATTCTATTACAGCTGCACTTAGTTGGAAGGATATCCTATGTTTGTGAGGGTTTCATTTTCTATAATAATGCAGATCTAGGGTAGATCAACCGTTTGTCGAAGAGGAGTGAAGATATATGAGTAGATCTATATGCACGATGTTGATCGTTTGGTCCTAGATAGTGTTTTCTAATTTTTTTTTTATCAATATAGATTTGAGAATCAATTTTCATGAAAGGTATGCAGTCTGCAATATTGTCAAGAGTTTTAAACTTATCTTAGTACACAATTCAAAATTAGACACAGGGCCTCAGAGTAAACGAATTGCAGTCATGATATTGCTGTCACTTCAGCGGCAACTTACATGTTGAAATCACGATAAGAAAAAAATCTATGTCAGACAGATTGCTATTGCGTCAACACTTTGGGGCAGCCTTACTCGTCCAGCCTTGGTATCCAATGATTTCCATTTATTAAACAATACACCAGTGTGGATCTTTTTTATAGATCAGATCTACTGAAACACGTAGTTTAAAGCTGTTGCTTTCAGGCCCAATTAAAACAGAACATAAGTCCAAGCGTAGATCCACACTTTTATCTAGTAGACAACTTGTCAAAGCTCCTAGAGAGTCTATTCAGCAACATAACCTCATGGCCCCAATCTACAGAGAAACAATTCCGCAGAACAGTCCCAGTTTTCCACACACGCCACGTTAATCAAGCTGATCTCCCTATATTCAGATATCTGATTTTTATCGTTGCTGTTGGATCAGGCTTGATTGAATTACCATCTGTTTTAACATTAGTCATACTGAGATGCAAAAATTGAAACACTACTCCGTGAATACTTTTAGTAATATGTTATTTCTATATTTGATGCAAAAGGAATAGGTGCAAAAAGGTGAATTAAAAAAAATAATTATGCATATTATTATATTGTACAATAAATACCCCAGTTGTTGAAAAAAAAAAGGAAATAGACAACTTTCATAGTATGCATTATTCAAATGTCGCATTACACAATTCACCCTCACTTCCTGAAGATGCACATTACACAAATCAAACCAGTTGTCTGTAGGTGTTATGTTAACAAACCACGCTTCATACTGTCGATTATATTTCAGATTTCCGAGGATGTGATGTTATACAAACCAACCTCACTTTCAGCAGATATAAAAATGTTATTTCCTGTTTACAGTTTCTACAAATGCCATATTTATACTGCAAAATCTTCTTTCGAGGAAATTTTATGTTCTCCGATATACCCCACTTTCCTCTACCCACAACTGCCATAATGTAGGCCTACAATTCAGTCCCATTTTCTTGTATTCTATAATCAAATACGATTGTCGCACATCCCAGCCAAACTTGTTTTTATACTTTTGTAGAGTGAAACAGTGCACAGATCTCACACAAGAACACCTGGAAACTGCTCATCATGAAATGGGGCATATCGAATATTTCCTTCAATACAAACACATGCCGGTAGTCTTTAGGGATGGAGCAAACCCTGGTTTGTGGTTTCTTATCAGTCTTTGGGATTTATCCTCAAACACTGCCACTATTATGTAATGTGCACCTTTCTTCACTTTTAAGTTATCAAAAACCTGACAAATAACCAAGCACTTTACCCTATATGCACCCTCTCCAAACAATAATCCAGTTATACCACGACAATTCCTTTATCCAGATATATCCAGTTTTCTTACTGGCTGTGCTAGGTACTTTAATCTTCTATTTGGCTTCTCCTGAATACATAAATTATATTATTCTTTTCAAGTAAACAAGCAATTCTCCTGTAGTGTGTATTACAAAGGCTGGTTATCTCAAGAATTACTGGTTCCATTGCATTTATAAATTAAACATTCCTGTCCGACATGGAACAAATACTTTACTTTCAAAACTTTTACTAGAATTTATTTTCTATCGCTCAACAGAGAGATTGGTGATTTCAGTTTCTGAATATTGTAAATTTTCGAAGTTTTCAAAATTCTTTATTAATCTTTACCGAATCTAGCCAAATGCTGTATTATAGAGCTTTTGAAGCTCAAGCTTAAGTAATTTGTACTTAACTGCTAATTTAGATTTTGTAATGTCCTTAGACTGTTTGCATTTATGGCTTAGCCTTAGACAGTGAAGAAGACATTTTTTGGTCTAATGCTATTCAACGTCTTCGCACTAACAACTTATTCATTTGGTGAGGATTGACCATGATACAGTGACAAGGAAAGCAGCAACATAAATTGACAGACTGTGTCTAAGAACTGTTGATCTCAAGCAATGGCAGTTAACAGAAATGTGTTAAGGAACGATCCCAGGGGCAAACGCTCATATTATGACTGCATTTGGCGTTGTCACCATATAGGAACTGGCATTGCTATAGAAATCTTGATTATGATTTTCGCAGAACACACCGAAGGCATAGTACGATAGCACAATGTTGACTCCAACAGGAAAATCATTCGTAGCGGTAATTCGTATAGCTGTACATCTACAAACTGCCGTATCGTATTATAAAAAAAACTGCAGACAGATGGCCCTAGCAGAGATTATTGCCAACTATGAATATCATTGTATTGTTTCTAATAATCTATACCTCATCCAGTACTCTGTTATTTTGTCCTTTAATCAAACTGAGTGAACGTATTTGGAAACGTTGTATTCACATGGCCTCCACATTGGTTTATTTCACCTTGTACAGTTGTGTCGGGGAAATGCAACGACATTTTATTTCAGTGCTTCTTAGTCCTTGAAGCCTGTCTAATTACTAGCTTCATAGCTTTACTGTCTGGATTCAGGGTGAAACAGTGCACTGACATAACACAGGAGCACCTGGAAACAGCCCACCACGAGATGGGACATGTGGAATATTACCTGCAGTATAAGCATCTCCCCGTCGTCTTCAGGCGCGGTGCCAATCCTGGTGCGTTCGCATACAGATTTCGGCCCCTGTTTAAAAGCAGCTTCAGCCCCTTGGATATAACCGCATGCTTCTTATATACATGAACTAACACAGCCATAATCCTAAAAGCGCACCGAATACCAAACAACCTTCTTTCATGGCTTGCTCAATACATCTTTTCTTTGGCAAAGGGAAGTAATACGACTGGTACAACATAGACATACAAGTATAGCTAAACCCTGCCCGGCCTCGGTTTCTCTATTGGCCCTAACTGAGCGATCCTCGCGCGGCTGAACTATGAGAGCCGATCGGGTTTTGGAAAGAAGCAAAACCATAAAACACGGGGTGAGGAGGAAATTTTGGACTAAAACTCTTCGCTATTAGTGACAGACCTAGAACATTTAAAGCCTATCCAACATAGATGCCATTCGAATGATAAAAGTAGTGTTTTGATTAAATTACGGGAAAATAAATAAATAAATGGTAACACTAACAGATGGTACGAAAAGGAGACTAAAGGAATACCCTCTGAAAATTTATCACGCACTGGGCTTGATGGTAATCAGTGAGTCAGTCGAAAGAAAGAAGACAAAGAATTAGGAAATAAAAAGAGGATGATTTAAAACAAATTAAAGAGGTAAAGAAGAAATAGAAGAAAGTCAACTCATTTGAGTTTTAAATGTATGAGTAGAAAACAAATGCGATACTCCTGTAAAAACGTATACCAAAGAAGAAAACAAGATCGACCTAGACATAGTTCAACATTAACAAACAAGATCCCATTCACTTTTGGTGTTAGATGTGGTAGATATAAATGCTTGCGTGCACACTCATGTTACAACCTAGGATACCAGAAAAATGCAAGTAGATGGCAAGGACTTTAGGTCCTCAGAATAGCGTATATTGTTGTTTGAAGTTTAGTTTAGCTGCTTTCAATTCATTTTCAGCCTGTGATAGGATCTCTCAGTCGAAGTTCCGTTGTAACAGATCATCCTGAAGAATGTGTATCTGCTTTAGCTCTTCAAGCAAACTTTTAAAAAATGTCTATCCTCGTCGTCTTTTTCTTGATTTTTTTCTTTTATCACACACACACACACACACACGCACACACACACACATACAGACACACACACACATCCTACTCTCTTTTGTGGTTGTCTATTCACTCAGTATGCGCGGGAGATAGGCATGAAGAGATCAAGAAGGATGAGAAAAAGAATACTCATTCTGGTCCGTTTTTCACACTGGAGTGTGTGCAATTAGGAGATGATGTTTTTGTTTTGTTTTGTTTTGTTTTTCCACACATTTGCAACTCAGATAAGTTGGCTTTCTTCTATTTCTTCTTTATCTCTTTTGTTTTAAGGGGGGGGGGGGGGGGTTCTGAAATTGGGTTTTTGCTCAAAATATTTGATTTCGGGTTTCTGTTTTCTTTTAAAAGTTCGGTCTCTGCTGAATATAAAAATGGTATTAGAAAGTTGATATGTCCATTCTAAGGTGTGGAGAGGGTGGTCAAGCAAAGTGAACCTGCCCCTCTGCATCCTGGCTCTTGGTCATTTGGGGCTCTTTATTCAGTGATAGATCATCACTATTTCGCTGGCTACGGACAAATTGCATATAGAAGACTTGATTATGATCTTCTTCACCAATATAGGGAGAACCAGTGCCAGGGGTGGACACTGACTGACCATCTAAGGCACTGACCACACCGAATATCAAGGAAAATGTCCGCATAGGCCTCTGAAATAGACTTCCCGCGGCCTGATGTGGGTGAAATATGCCATGTTTCTGCTGTTTCAGAGTGCAGTAGTGGATTATCTGCCACAGGAAGGGTAAAAACGCGCTTTGTTTTGAGCGAGGAAGACATGGCGGCGATATATAGCCCTCTGTGTCTGTGATCGTTGACTTTGTATTAACTTGATGACCAATCTAGATTTTACGAAGTCTTCAGGGAAATAGAGTTAAAGCTAATCAATCATCACCAAATTTTCACAGGTTTGCAGCAATTCCTCCCTTTAAAAAAATCTGGTTCTTGTCTCCACTCAGCAGACATTAAACCACTAAGACCACAGCTGGCAGTATGACTGACATCTGGGAGCCAAAGACAGCCCAGATCACTGTCACTCAACCTATGACCTACAGATCTGCACCAACCGTCATCAAGGATGATTTTATGCAACACTTCGATATCATCGTGGACATCGGCCTGCACGGAACTCTGGACTTGGTAGACATGAGTGTCAACCTCGTCAATATACTCGTTTTCTACAAACTGGGTCTCAAAGACAGCATGAACGTGAAAGTTTGGGTTATCTTTCTCTGATTTTCTAGTCACCACATTTAGACTTTTTAAAGTTCTAGGTAGTCTAGTAACTATCGTCTGTCCCGATTCAGCCTTCGATTTTCATTCACTCAACTTCTATATCATAGGCTGGATTCGGTTTGCTGCCTACCATATATCCACCTGGATAGCAACTTTCATATCCATTGAGAGATGTTTCTGTGTCGTATATCCATTCCAAGTTAGACTAATATTCACCCCTAACCGTTCCATCATCGGCATAATCATTATCTATGTCGTTTTTATCGTTATACATTCACCGGCTTTGTTATCGGCCAGACTTCTATAGAGAGAAAAACCATCGTCATTCGGCAGCCATGGTTGTGATTCATGAAAATCATACTGTGTACTCAGCTTTGTCTCTTCTGAGACTTATAGCATTACAACAATCGTACTCGACACTGCGACCTCCAACGTCTTGGCTTTCCTATCCCAGAGTTTAATTATTATCTGTGCCATTTGGATGTTCTGCTCTCTGAAGATCACATCGTCCATTCGTCACACGATGATAGCTCCGAACGTCAAAGGCAGATATAAAGATCAGATTTAAAACTCCAAAAGATCTCAGACCCACAACAAGATGTCGTCCAAGGAGAGAAAGCTGATGAAAGTGGTCCTGTTGTTGGCTTCTGTCCTCACACTGTGCAACATTCCCAACTTTGCAGTGATTACAATTTACCACATTCTACCTGTGGTAGACAAGAGTCCTGATGGCAGCGTCAACGGTGTCATTTTGGGAGGTATCTGCTTTATTCATGTCTGTCAACTGTACGTTGAATTATCTGGTCTATCTGTCTCTTAATTCTCAATATGTAAAAATGCTATCTTGTAGGCGATCGGTATTTTTTGAGCTGGTCTTCATAAAAAAAAAAAAAAGTACTCTTAATTCATGCCCTGCAATAACACGTTAGCATTCACGGGTGAACAGCACGAGTTCTCCTGTTAATGATAATTATCTTTCGAGCTGTAATACGAACTCTCTACCATTGAGGCCACTGTACATGTATCTTAGTGGAGTGAATCAGAAACAAACGTATTGTGATAAAATTATGCAGGAAATACTTATTTCCCTACATGTCTACTTTTTGTGGCCTCAGTATTTGTTATGGCTCCATGCTGTTCTAAATTGTCAAGAAATAAAATAAATGAATAAATAAATCCGTTAACGAATAAATAAATACGAACGAGAAAAAAAAAGACCGAGAATTTGATGAATAAAATACATATCAATAACATAATACTAAAAAATAACAATAATAAATAATTATGTAAGTCAGTCAGTAAAAATAAAATACATTACATGAAAACAAGAAAGCAGTCATAACTTACGTCAGACCTACCAACTGTATTTCGCATGGCCAATTGGAATAAAATTTTATCAAAAATACATCAAAAGTATAACGTTTATTCTAGGCATTTAACTACCACTGTAAATGATGATATATAATTCGCTTTGTACTAGGTCCAGCTGACCCCTCATGGTTGACTATATTATGGATTAAACGTTCTGTGTGTTAATGAAACAGATGTCCTATAGAGGAAAAACAAAAGAACAAAAAAGTAATAAAACATCAAGCAAAAGTCAAGGTGGCTGAGTTTAAATTGTCAGATTTTGTGGTGTGTCAAACAGGTGAATACTTCAACACCATACACACACACACACACACAAACACACAAAGACACACACACATAAAATCATTGTTGTTGTTGTTTTCTTAAGCCTTTCAATCCTAAGAAAAATAGGATTGTCACGGCTTTTTAAAGGCTGCCTGTTTTTGTTGAGAATTTTTGTCTAGGTAGAAATTTGGAATTTGGAAATTTTGCCTAGACAGCGGCACGCAGCCTACTCATTCATCGATTTTTAACTGCCAAGGGTTCTTTATCGTGCATAACTACACGAGACCTCCGAAACATATATTCCTTATCCGAGAAGGCTAGACATCGGGTTTCCCTACCCAGAGGAAACCAGGGCACCGTTGAGTCACTGAACAAATGCGGGTTTTCGTTCTTCGTGTCCCTCCATCCCACCGATGCAGGATCCGCGAATCGATGCCGGCCTTTTTTCCCTACGAGTAGACGCCAAACCACAGCGCCACTGCTCCTCCATGAAGTCATTGCATCTGCCCGATGTTTTTTGTGTTGTTTTTTTCTGTACAGTTACTGCTCTGTTACGTCCTTCAACCTCCTGTGTTGGTTATCTTGGCCAAATGCTCCGTCCTTGTTTATGTCACAGTGAGTTCATTTGTAGCCGTCACCGACACAGGGTTGTTGACAGCGCCAAGCCTGACCAGTGTGAATCTATCATGACCGCTTGACTGGTGCGACTCTGTCCGAAATAAAGATCGCTTTTGGACTAGTTCTATTATCTCCCTTAACCAAAACACACAGACTTTTGACAAGCACTGGAAGGAGGGAAAAAAATTGTTTGCACTTTTTGCTAGAAACGTCTGTCATGAAAAATTCCCAAACAGGAGAAAAAAAAAGGAAGAAAAGAAAAATGATGTTGTCTTGTTATTGTATTATTACTATTATTATTATTATTTTTATTTTAATGAAATGACACCAGAAAAAGTTGTCTTTCTCTTTATACTAGTTGATCCACACCCTTTGCGCCTGGCAAAGGGAAGTAATAGAGCTTGTCAATAACAGTCCTATAGATTTTTGTTGCTTTAATCTTTGTGTGTTGAATCTGAATAAAATAAGAAGTAAAAGACGAAGGAAAACGGTGTGACAGAAAACAATTTGCCAACAGGACCCATCAACGCCAGGAAAAGAGACAAGATCTAAAAGATCTAAAATTTTGGATTAGTATAGGTGGTGTCACATGTGAAAGGTTTGCAAATATCACTGAACTACATCGACAATTGCGGTGCTAACGTTTCTGTTATTGTTATAATAGGAACACCATCACTGTAGTAAATACGAAAACTAATACATTAAAACACACACACACACACACACACATACATACATACATACATACATACATACATACATACATACATACATACATACATA
>JBCEWB010171590.1:0-10199 GCA_039654565.1 Peronia peronii | reverse complement strand
TATGTATGTATGTATGTATGTATGTATGTATGTATGTATGTATGTATGTGTGTATGTATGTATGTATGTATGTATGTTTGTATGTATGTATGTATGTATGTATGTGTGTATGTATGTGAATGTTTTTCTACTACCACTACTACTCTACTACTACTTTTACCACAAGTACTACTACTTTTGCGACACAACTACTATCACTATTGCCACTACTACCATTGCTACCACTATCTACTCTATTACTACTTTGCATTTTTTTTATTACTTCTACTGTCCTCTTTTTTCTACTTTCACTACTACCACAACTTTTACTACTGCAACAACAACCACAACTACAACCACATCAACAAGAGGAACTGTCACAGCCTCGCCCTTCCAGCATCAACATAACTCACCTCATGTCCTTCGCCGAGAACAACAAAACAACAAGCCAAACACATACACACGCACACCCTCGCATACACACACATACACACAAACAGACCTAAGACATTCAACAACATAATGATTATCACAAGAACCCAGGCCTCAATGTCCACATCTCTCTGTACATTAAATTTGCCACCACCTCACCAACAATTCTTTGGCAGAAGGCCTTTTCTGTGAAAATGAAACTGTTTCGTTTGAAGTCGTGAACTAGTTTTGTGATCTCTTTCTCTCTCTCTCTCTCTTTTTTTTAACATATGACAGTGAAGAACATATTAACGAAAAAAAAAAACGATATAGTTTTATTTTTACCATCTTTTTGTGAACAAAATGTGAATTTGTAATCTCTCGCTCTCTTTCTATCTCTCTCTCTCTCTCTCTCTCTCTCTCTCTCTCTGTTTATTCAGTTTTTCTTCAGACATTTAGTGAACAAAATGTTAACAAAATGAGCGACATGATTTTGTAACACGTGAACACAATATTAACGAAATGTGCGAGTCCGCTTTGCCATGTCTTTTTTTTTTTTTAGTGAACCAAAATTAATGTTAACAAAAGAAGTGATTTAGCTTTGTGATCTACATTAACACATAGTGAACGAAATACAGTGTTGACAGGATGAAGATATATAATTGGTAGTCATTTAACAATGAGGAAAATCATATTTTTGAAATAGGTGGAAAGATAATATTCTACAGCTCAAAGATGATATAATATTTAAATATGGTTGAAGATAGTATCAAAAGACCGAAGGTTGAATAAAATGTTAGGTTTGTTACTTGAGAAAATGATTTTATAGCAGAGACTATTACTTTTCGTTTAGAACAAACTTTCAGTCAACACAAATGGTATCAAAGTAAAGATATGGAAATTCAAATCCTGTCTCATGACAATACTTTCATTTATATAGTGGATCTTACAGAATTAAACTGTTTTTACAAAAGTGGTTTTGTCAGAGGAAGTGATCATGGCACTCCTGCAATCAGTAATCGTGCCACAGTTATCAGACTGCTAAAATTATAACATGGGTATCTCGTCCACCCAGTGTCATCGGCCTGGCCTAGAGTTGTATCATATTCATTTCACCTTTTTCTTTCCCACAACCGACAACGCCCCCCTTGAGCTGTCTCTCTGTCTGTCTATTTGTGTTTGTCTGTCTCTCTTTCTTTCTCTCTCCCTGTCTCCAATTTGTTTCCATCAACCTCTTATCTTTTTACTTCGAAATCAGACTGGATAGATTTAACCCAACAGCAATAACAACGACAACAACATTAGCAATAATGGCAATAACAACAACAACTAACATCCCACAACGACAGCAATACCAATAGCAACGATGACAGCAATAACAACAACAACAGCAACAGCATCACCAACACAGAAATAACTATAAAACCAAGGATGATAACAACAGCAACAATGTCAGCAACATCAATAACAGAAACATCTACAGCAACAACTACTGTCCTTAAAAAAACAAATCAACGGTAATAACCTCAACAACAACATTGACATTAACAACAGCAATAAAAGATAATGATAATAACGAAAATAATCATAACAATAATAACAATAGTAATAACAACGACAACATCGACAACAATTACAGAAGCAATGACAACATCAAGAACAACAACAATGTTAACCAAAATAACCAAGGCTGATTTCATCATTCCCGCTCCTTCCTTCCCCTCCCCTTCCCTCATCCTCGCCCCACCACCTCCTATTCTTCCTACCCCTCTCCCTTCCTCTCTCATTCATTTACATTCAGAGCGATTCACACACAAACGAACACATACACGCACGCACGTAACGTGTATCTAACTGATATGCCTTGATAGCGATTTCATCATCAGAAGCTATAACATTAGCTCTTACTTTATCTCGCCCCTCCCCCTTTCCAGTCCCCCCCCCCCTTTTTTTTTGCACACAAACTTTGCACTCGCCGACTCGTGTACATAACACACGGACACATACACATACACACCCATACACGCATAATAATATATAAAGGTTGATAATGCTGACACTATCATTCACCTCTCACCCCCAGTCCGCATTCCTTATCGTTGTGTAGCCTAAGTTCACACACAAGACACTGAAACACACACACATATATATATACGAAGTTATATATTATACTCACAAATTGGCAATAATAATTCACCCCTCCCCCCCAACCCCTCAAAGCTCACCTCACCCCTCCCCATTACCTGTTCTACTCCATTTATTACTATTGACAACTTTCGGTCTGGAAATGCCCTGGTGTCCCGCTCGAAACGTTAGAGCAAATTAATGTTTTTTTCACACTGGGAAGCAAGTCTTGCGTGCTCCGCTCCTACCAGGCTCTCAGTCAAAAGCCATGTTTACCATCTGCTGAAGTCTTTTAATTCCAAGGGATTTAGAAACTGTTTGCAGCCATCTTTGTAACTAAGCTGTTGTCAAAATCCCTTGCACTAGGACTCCCGTAAATGAGATCATTGGACTGGAAAACGGCCGACACGCATAATAATATACGACTTTCTCTGCCTGACCAAGCCAGCGCCACAATCTCTATTTCAGCTCTACATATTATAAGCTGGGAATTCCAGACTCTCCTCCCAACTCCCTTTCCCTTCTCCCCTCACCTTCACCCCCGGAATGCACTATGTTGTTTGGAACTTTGCCCTGCTTTCCATAAACTTCCTCATTCCCTATACTCTCTCCCCTCCCTCCTTCCCCTCAACTTGCCCCCCCTCCCCCCCGCCCCCCACGAGTTTCCTGTTCTCTTGTATACAACTGATTTTCTCCATCTGGCTGCCCTCAGAGCAAAAACTTTAACACAAGTATAACAATGAATGATTAACTACAGCTTCAGATCCAAGTAACAACGGAATGTCTTATTGTCTTAACAGCTATAGACATGTGGTGGGACGTTAGAAGAGGATTCATGTTTTAACAGCAATGGCAATAAAAATAGCGCTGTTAGATGCATTTTATTACGGAGTGACTATTACACACAGCATGACAACAGCGACAACAACAACAACAGAGTAACAACAAAAAGAATATTTCTGACGATCTATTGCGCGTACAAGCAAGGTCGAGATAGACCAAGGATGAGCTTTTTTAGAAAGTTTGCATCGCTGAGCGAAATGGTAAACTCAGTGACGCAGAGTTCCTAAGGACCCACCCAGCTAAGAGAGAAGCATGGAGGGACATGATCACCTATGCTTATCATAAATTTAATAACAATAATAGTAATAATAACACGAGATCTCTAGCCGTACTTAAGTCAGGTTAGTCTTCATGTCTATTTTGATGTATTATGTCATGGGGTTAGGGTTACATATTTAGGGTTTTAAGTCAGGCAGAACTTCAAGGCCACATGATAATGACATGAATTATAAATTTAAGATCGATTAGCCATTGCCAGAATAATGCCTATAATAAAGACTATTAAATTTTCTATAAAACTTCACTCCCCATTGGCATTCGCCGAGATAACCACTCCAGAGAGGGTTGAAAGGCGTAACAGAATCAGAACCCGCTGGCTCGAAGTTCTTTGCAGAGACAAGCCAGTTTACAGCTAAACACCTAGAACATACTACAAACCGGAGCAACAACATAATATTCCTAGTCATAACATGGCATACCAACATGGTCAAGGTTATGTATGCTCTCATCACACATAACAACCTAATACAATTATACAACATAAGTTAGTCTGTAAATAAGACTGACAACGTCATTTATGTACAGCTCGAATATTGTCATTCAGACAGGTGCTTAATGAATACTTTAGAATGTATCAAGTAAAGGAAGAGGAAGAATGGCCTATATTTGACAGCTTCAACAATGTAGACAGCAACTAGAGCTATAAATTGTTCTTCTTCAAAACAACGATAAGCCATTTTAAAAATAAACCAGCTCTTGAATCCCAAGAACTATTACAGTGATTACATTTTTTACTAATAATTATAGCCACCGTGTCAGTGTGTGCAAATATTGACAATATTGTAACGGTAGACGTAAGTATTGACAATAATTATTATGATGATCCACACATACCAGTGTTATCACAATGCAAGGCCTGTACCTTTTTTTTTCTCTATGTGTCATCGTCATCCGTGTTGTTATTGAATGCCACTTCCCTTTTTTCAGACACCAACTAGGATTTGGAGACAGATAAGGAAACAATTGAAACCAAAATATCTTCTCTCTCTCTCTCTTATCTCCCGCTGTTCTTTTCTTTTTCTCCGTTTTTTCTTCTTCTTTCTTCTTTTTATCTTCTTCTTCTGTATCAGGAGTGCTAAAAAAAAATGTGGTCATAATTTTGTGAGAAATGAAATGACCTCGTCCACCCATAACAGTAAACTTTCAAAAAAGAAAAAAAGGGAAAGAAGAAAGAAAGGAAAACTAAATCGGGAGCCCCAGGGATGCGATAACACGAAATTGTTATCGGACGCTTCTTTGATCTATAATAAGAGTGAGATCTATCTTTAGACTTGGATTATCGCTATTTGTTCTCATTGCCCCCCCCCCCCTCCCTCCTCTCTCTCCTAGCTCTCTCTCTCTCTCTCTCTTTTTTTTTTTCTTCCACTTTTGAAAGTGTAAAGGACATAAAAATGAAGGAGGCTATCCCTACCAGGTTGTCAAAATAGTCCCAGCAGTGTATCGCTACCTGGTGACCTTAATATTGTAACAAAATATTCCAGCATATTTGAATAAACTGTAATTAACATCTTAACTCTTACCCTCATCAGCCATGACGCTAATCAATATAACTTAACATTAAATCCGACTCTGATTTAAGCTAACCATAGTCATAATTCTCATGAAACCACTTGACCTGGTATGGAATTCGCCCTTCTGGGATCTAAAATCTAGATCTAGAATTTAGAATGTCTAGTCCAGTGTCCAGAATGAATTAAACAATACCGTTTAATTAGTAGAAAAAGAAAAACCTGGTCGCAGTAGCCCATTGACCAATTTGACCACCTAGTCGCAATAGTCAGTGAAAACTACCCAAGTATCTTATTGTGTGTGTGTAAATGTGTGTGTGTGTGTGTGTGTGTAAATGTGTGTGTGTGTGTGTGTGTGTGTGTGTGTGTGTGTGTGTGTGTGTGTGCTTTCTGAGGAACGTTCCTAGGAATAGAAATAGCCAGGGCTCTTTTGCTCTTTGGTTTATGAAAAGAGAGAGAGAGAGAGAAATAAGGTTGATAAGAGATCAAACTGTTGGGTCAAGGTTATTCCTAGTCTTTTTGTTACTGTAAACCTTCAGATAGTCTGCGCCATGTTCTTAACTAGGCAGAGGTTTCATATCTTATTTAAATATATTATGAATGCACGTAACCCATGATCGAAATTAAGGCACTTGTCCATTTGTCTGTGCTAGACCCCATCAACGAGGAAAAAAATAATGGATGGTTTGTCCTACCTAGTATTCTTTTCTAAGCATCAAATAGATCAAGAGACAGTGACTAGCAAAAGATTAGGCGTGATGAGTGGCGTAAGTCAAACTTGTGCCCAAATGGAGTTGATGTTTTATGGCATTTCTGAATATGAGAACTGTCAAACAATGTCATTAAAAAGGAACGTGCCAATAACATTATATATAAGATTAGATCATACTGAATAGGTGCACACAGTAGCACAACTCATGAAATGGTTTGTGCTACATCTCTTCGATAAGCCTTTCAGTCTTAAGAAAGTAGGGCTATCTCGGCTCTACGTGACTGCCTGTTTTTCTGAGAATTTTTGTAAGTAGAAATTTGGAATTGAGAAATTTTTCCCGGACAGCGGCACTCCGCCTACTTTCATCGATTTTGAACTGCTAAGGGTTCTTTAACGTGCGTAACATACACACGGGATCTCCGAAATATATTCGCCCTTATCCGAGAAGGCTAGACGCTGGCCTCCCTATCCAGAGGAAGCCAGGGACCGCTGAGTCACTGAAAAAAAGCAGGTTTTCGATCTTCGTGTCCTTCCATCCCCCAATGGGAGGACCTATGACTCGATCCCGGGGACAGCCTCACCGACCTGAGTTCTTTCCACCATGAAGCAGACGCCAAGCCATAGAGCCACGGTTACTCCCGACTGGTGCTATAAACGGCTTTTTCCTCAAAATCTCAAAACTGCTGAAAAAGATCAGTGGTACTGAGGCAAAACAGTCACTATTATGTCATTATTTATAACAAGATTCAAGAGATTGTATTGCTGGTGATTATTTTTCTTTGTTCGCCGTCAGTTAGAGGCCCATGGGTATTGTTTTAAGGAAGAACTCAGACTCAGACATAGTTAAATTTACTGTGAATAAAGTAAACCAACATCAGTACAGACAAATAAACAGACACTCAGATAGAATGACATGCAGACGGACAGACAGACGGACAGACAAACAGACAGACAGTTAAAAACAGATAGGCAGACAGACAGAGAAAGTAATAGAACGATATGCGTGCGGACATCCAAACAGACAATACGATATGCACATAGGCAGACGAACAGACAGACAAACACGTGGGCTGATAGGTTGACAAACAATAAAACAAAAAGACAGACAGAGATACAGAGAGACAGGCAGACAGTTAGCTATATACAAGCAAGGGAATAGACATAAAGAGAGATAGACAGAAAATATATAGTCAGTCAGACAAAGTTACTGACAGACAGACAGAAAGATAGATTTAAAACATGTAGACAGTCAGACAGAGTCACTAACAGACAGTGATAGAGACAGATAGGCAGACGGTCAGACAATCAAACATACAAATGGATAGATATAGGACAAGACAAGACTGAAAGACAGACATAGTTAGAAAAAAATGGTTCAGACTGTTCTGGCTACTTCTTCTGAAGAACGTCAATGTTTTATATGCATCTAATAGTGACGTTGATGCTGGTCCAAAAATGCCAATGCCACCTCAGATGTGTGGAAAACTTTCCGTGGTAATGACGTTATCAAAAGACAATTATCAAGTACTGTTTGTGACGAGGCAGAGTTTAATGGAGAGAGAGATGAATGGAAACTGGGTGTTAAACCCAGAAAACGAGTCTGTTCGTATGGCAGTTTAATTGGACATTTCTTGAGCGAACAAATAATAATAATAAAAAAAGAGTTTAACCCGGAAGTTGTCCAGATGCGCAAAGAATGATCTGAAATGTTAACAACTGTGAACAGTGGAACTTATTATTCGGTATTTCTGTCAAGGCCGTTGGTTCGTAGTCGATGACAAACATTACATACTTGCCAGATTTCGTGAAAGAAACCTGAGCCATGTTGGAAGACAACAACAACAACAACAACAACAACAACAACAACAATGACAACAACAGCAACAATGACAACAACAACAACAACAACAACACTCAGAACAAATTCAACAATTTTGGACAGCCAGTCATGTGATGATTTTCTACTAAACTGAGTTATGGCTATCACGTAAAAGCATTAACCCTTGCACTTACCAATAAAATTGGAGCCAGCTTGAGTGTATATGCATGTAGCCAGAGATATTGCAGATTGAAGAGACGGGTAATAATCTCTTAGTATCTATTTAAATCAACTTGAAAATTGACAAGAATGAATAGTTTAGCATAATATCTATTTAATCGCCCTACAATTTATAATTTGCTTATAGGATCAACAATTATGTTCTCATTCATAGATGAATGTTCTTTCATCTTCTGCAATATAAAAACATGGATATCAGATCAGGTCACCTCCATCACATTCAGTCCCTGATTTCTCTGCCTCGAGTCCAGCAACTTATCACTGATTCTGACTGGCTCCGACACTACTAAGGCTGAACCCCAGTTCTGTCTCTGGATCGAACAACAACTGCACCTCTTTGTGCTCGCTACCACCACCAGGGCTAGTCACTACAGCATCTCAACTTTGCTCTTCCACCACAGGTTTGACAGCCACAGCGGTTTCTGCAGCAGCGGCGGCTGAACCCCAAAATTATTCATTGTGTTTTCTTCCACCACAGCGCAAGCTCCTCTCACGAAATTATGTAATCCTTGTTAAGGACTACAATAGGAAAGTTAAATCTGGCCATAAACCAATGGCTCTGACAGAAATAACGAAAATCTCCGAGTGTTAAATTACAGTTCAATAAGATTTCGAGGTCAGTAAGATGACCAAGCGGTTTTCGCTCACAGGCTGATTTGTGTACAAGCTCTGTGCATGGCAGGCAGCCCCTGATGAATGATGAGCATTCAGACATATTCAAAACATATAAACAAACCCACATTTGAGCGATGATTGTCCGATTATGAGACGATCTCGAAATACCTCATTTCGGCTATCACATGTTCAAACCTTCGGTCACGGGATACTTCAAAACAGGTTTATAGTGTAAAACACACACAAACACACATACACATACAAAACAATCTCAGTGGCCCGAATGAAACTGAGAGTAATGATTAAATATCTATCATTATTAACTATCTATTTTCATTTCGTCGTGAATAGAATGTTTACACAGAAGGAGAGATTAGAGATGGGCATACAGCGTTTGGTTAGATAATCTTTATCAGTAGAGATTATGTCATCAAACACATACACATACTTACACCGTTTGTACATAATAGGAGACACTTCTTTACAATATAGGCACATGAATGCAGATTTGGATGTAATAATGATTTCATATACATGAAATCATTCCGTTTATTTATTCATAATGAATTGGGACAACTTACGCATATAAAGTTATTACAAACCTAATCTACATATACGTGAAACAACAATGTATATTGGAGTACTGCACTAACAAAATCAAATCACAAACTAACACAGTCATATACACTTGCAGTACCCCATTAACACAATCATACACTTGCAGTATCCTACTAACACAATCATACGCAGCAATATTATGGTTCTACAACTGTGCAGTTGCAATGGGATGCTTTTACAATCATACACTTGCAGTACTATACCAGCACAATCATTTACTTGTAGTACCAGACTAAAACAGTCAAAACACTGGATTTCCAGACTAATACAGTCAAATACTAGCAGTACCAAACTAACCGAGTTAACACTAGCAATACTTGATTAGCCGTCATACACTTGCATCCTTATACTAACACAGTCATAAACTTGTTGTACTTGGCAACACAATCATACACTTACAACTTCTATTAACACAATCATACATCTGAAATACTTTATTATCACAATCATACACTGGCAAAACCATACCAATACAATCATACACTTATATGTCCATACTAACACAATCATACTATTTGCAATATCATATGAGACCGAAGTTTACACAGTTATAATTGTATACATTTGAACGACAGGGGGAAAAACGAAAAAAAAAAAAGAACAAAAAAAAAAACCACCAAATTAAACAACTAAGCACCTTTCCTTTAGTTATCAAGTGCTCTATATGGTTACATAAATGTTTGTACAAACTCTTGAACTATCAAAATAATGCACTCAAAGACATTTTAATCGTTCCATACTATTACTAGGCCTTTGCACTCAGCGCTACTTATATTTATCAGGAATAACATTTTGTTTTAAGCTCTTATGTTTAGATACCAGATTCTACTAGAGACATTGTACCACAGTGGTTTTTAATGTATTCATCACTAATAACAATGTTATTGCTGTTGTGGTTGGATACCAAAAAATGTAAGCAAATAAAGACGTTTCGTAACGATATCCTTCGCCGAAGTGTGGTCAAGAATATAGACCATATCATTTTACGAAAAATGTCTTAAACTTTAGACGACTGTCCACCGGCAACTAACTAAATACATCAAAAAAGTTG
>JBCEWB010171578.1:0-25472 GCA_039654565.1 Peronia peronii | reverse complement strand
TGCGTGCGTGCGTGCGTGCGTGCGTGCGTGCGTGCGTGCGTGCGTGTGTGTGTGTGTGTGTGTGTGTGTGTGTGTGTGTGTGTGTGTGTGTGTGTGTGTGTGTGTGTGTGTGTGTGTGTGGATCTACGGTCAGTTTTATCCCTGCACCGTAATCAGAGTTTGCCTACTTGAATAATCGAATAACGGAATTAAAAAAAAAAAATACTGTAGAAACCTCACAAACCATATCGAAACTAAACATGTAGAATCCAGGCTGAACACAGCACTCCGTATTCAAGGGATCCAGCGAGGACGCCAAAGCACAAGATTCATAAAAAGCCTGAACACCTGGCCAACTAACAACACGATAAACAGCAATTCCTTCACTGAATTTTTTTTTTTTTTTTTTGCGTTTGACCTTAGGTGATTTTATTGTGCGCATATGTAGTTGTCATGTCTTATTCAGATTATGTCCTCGGAAACTTGCTAGCGTGTCTGGTTGCCATGGAAACTGCCATCATCTTGGATTTTGCCCGGTTTTTCAAAATCTATTTCCTCCATTACGACCATACCAAATAGTTCCAAACTTTGCATGTCATATCTAACATATAATCTAAAAAAAAATGACTCGAGGGAATTGAGTGTTCTGGACGGTACTTTTTCGTGAATTTTTAAAAATGTCATATACCAAAAGTGTACAAAATTGGGATTTTTATCCATTATTTATTTTTCTCTAAATGTAAAAGAGATACAAAAAACAAAAAAAAAACAAACAAAAAAATCTGCCGTTTTTTATTATGTCAAAGAAAATGTGTGTATGTAATATGATGAAAATCCATTTAAGTTTTGGAACTGATAGAATTTTAATACAAAAAAAAAAAAAACAGTTTCGAGAAAAACGAAAAAGAACAAAATCTATCGACTATAAAACACATTGAAAAAAACGTCAACATGCACAAAACTCTACAATATGGGAGAGTGGACATCAGAGTAACCATAGATCATGAAATATGAAGCCCTCTCTCTGTTATACCGGGGGGAGGGGGGGGCTTGTTCTTTTGTCTCAAATAAGCCCTTGGCACCCACATTTGCTTTATAATAAGCTAATCTACGTCTATAGAGACATTGCTTTTCTTTCACTTCCCTGAATCTGAACAAATAAGTCCCCCAATAAAAGTCGAGGGATTTTTTTTAAACAGCAGAAATCCTCATAAAACTTTTTTTTACATTTAGTTTACTTTTATCCGTCCGCTTGTACCGTCTAGGGCGTCGAGGGGAGAAAGAGCTTTCGGTCTCTGGCAAGCTGAACGGCCTGGCTGGGTGAGATGTTGTGGATCTTCAGGGTTTCTTTTACACTCTCGATCCATGTCTTTCTTGCTCTTCCTCTTGCCTCGTATCCTGATATTCTTCTGTTGTATGCTTTACTGGCAAAGCTGGTGAGGTGCCGTGTGCGTCAGATGTCCAAACCACCAGATTGTTGCCTCTGAATGTAGTTGAGGACAGGTGTTGTTCCCACCATTTCTCTGACCTTGTGTTTCTGATCATGTCCCGTCTGGTCTTGTTGACGGTTCTCCTCAGACATTGCATCGTGCGTTCCAGACTTTTGGTCATGGTCCATGTCTGGCACTGGTAGGTCAAGGTGGGGATGAATTTAGAGTCAATGAGCTTGGCTTTGGTCTCAATGGGGTTTGTTTGTTTGTTTGTGTTGGGATTTAATGGCACATCAGCACGATAACGGCTGTATTGTGCCTAACACTTTGGATACATTTACACGGTAAAATTCTGATCAAAGTGTAAATAGATCAAATATAACCCTGAACTGACAGCGCGTTTATGAGTTATAAAAGGAAATCAAAATGTGTATATAAATTGGGGTAATCAAATGTATAGCAAAACTAAAAAGAAGGATGTAAGCAATTTTGCGGTGTCTCTTGGGGATCGTTGCATGCTTATCACGGTATCTGTTATGAAGTGGTGTTAAAATTTGTTGTACAGACCAACCTGGCCTGAAAAGCTCAGGATGGCCAACGGCTTCGTTTTGTTAAATAGGTCCTTCAAAGAGCGACTAGAGAAGTGGGCTTCTCGAGCGTCTCTAAACTCGGCGCAGTCGATTAATATGTGCGCGACTGTTAGCTGACAGTGACAGGCCACACACTGTGGGGACATTTCTCTTCTGGGAAGAAAAGAGTGTGTGAGGTGAGGATATTGGGATGTTTGATGAGTGGGGCAAGCTGGTAGCTGACGTTATTGGCGTTCTGTACTCTCGTTTCAATCTCTCTGTTGAGACGTCCGTCTTCCGAGAAAATATTGCCGAGATATTTGAACTCGCTGACTTATTTCAGCACAGTTCGGTTGATGTTCATTTTGAGGTTGTCTCATAAAAACCATGTTGAAATTCAGCAGTTGCTGTTATTAACAGGGACAGACTGAAAGGGTTGGCTGGCAATACCATTTTCACCTCAATTTGATAGGGAATTTTGCTGAATTCTGACTACTTTTCGTCTATATAAAATCTGCAATAAAAAAATAGCATAGGAATATTTTGGACCTTTAATCTTGTGCAGAAATAGTTATCCTTGCTTAAAATCGACATTTTGAGGCGGCCAGAATTGGAAAATCCGGGTTCCCCCCCCCCCCTTAAGTGAAAGAGAGGGTTTGAGAACCATACCTGCCAATGACTGCCCCCGACAAGACGTTCGGTGATGACAATGACGATTTTGGCAAAAATCGCCGGGCCAGTGTAGGAGGACAAGAAAGAGTACCTGTACAGTTTATTAAACTTCACAGGTAATAGATTTCACCAACTGGATCCAGATTTATGTTTTGTTGGATTATAATAGGTCCGAATATGGACTAACTATGGAATGCCAGATCTAAGCTGAATATCCCCTATACCATTGAAGTTGAAGAGATCAAAGTGATAATATGAGAGAGCAGTAGCAGAGTAATTACAGAGATGACAGAAATGAATATAAATTAATTAGGGAAAATAAGAAGACAAAACAAAACCAAAGGGCGGAAATAGAAGGAACTATTATCACAACAGGTGCAAATGAGTTAAAAATGTCGAAAGATGTCTGAGATAACGGTATCAGATTATTTAATAGGTGAGAATTAACGTCAGCAAAATCTGTCATTCACTATCACCGGTATATCGATCACCATTTCAAAAACGATTAAAAGTAACAGAACTTCCCAGTTACTTTCTGGCATTCTTTTTTATTTCAGACGAGATCAGCAAAGACTCAGAACAAATTTGAAATAAAGTAATAAAAGCTTATAGTCTCTAACAGAAGTTATAGCCGTCAAAATCATCGGCAAGAACAATACTGCCATCCTTCTGTTTTTTAAAAATATTTTTAAAGATCTGCTCCTTTTAACAAAACAATGGATTCAACTATTCAAACTTAACCCCATCTGAGTAATGAAGAAACATTTATCTGAGTAATGAAGAAGCATTATAACTCGTCGATAAATTCTTAAGTTCTCTAGACTTTGAAAATAGCCCAGTAACCTCTTGATCTATCAATTATTGAATATGGAACACTGAAAAAAATAATAATACAAAGGCTTTCAAAGTATTATTAATGTTATCCACTTGCACCTATCAGTCAACATTATAAAGAGAATAGTTTGGACTGTTCTGACAAATTAAACTCGCGCAGACAGGACTTCACGTATAATGAATTGAGCAGTGGACCCACCGGCCAAGCACTGAAGCGTTTTCACATTTGTGGTAATCTCAAAGTGAAATGTTTTCTTCTTGAACTGCAGATGGGATATACTAAACATATGTGTTTCTTGTGCTTTTGGAATAGTCGTGATAATGCCAGTCATTACATAAGAAAACAATGATCAGAAAGGAGTGGCAATGTACTTGGCAAGTACAATGTTCAGCATTATTATGCTTCTTGTAAATCCATAGAAAGAGTTTCTGCCCCTGCGTCACATAAAACTGGGATTAATGAAGAACTTTGTCAAAGCTATGGACAGTTAGAAGGCTTTCAGTACTCAGGAAGGAATCTGGAGGCGACAAAAGTGAAGCAAAACTGAAAGACGGTTTTTAGTGGGCCCTGAAATTTGTGATTTGTTGGCTGATAACTCATTTAAAGACAAACTAAATCCACTTGAACATGCATCCTGGGAAGCCATCCATTTAGTTATGGAAAAAATTTATTATTCTGACTTGGTGGGAAACCTGCTGAAAACACACTGTCAGTTACTAGTTGGAAGATCGAATATATTTTAAAATGTACTTTCTGCACTAGCATCTTGACTTTTTTTCTTCCAATTCTGGAATGCCAATGATGAACAGGGTGAGAGATTTCACCAAGAGATATAAAGGTGATGAAAAACAGATATCAGGGTAAATTTAACCCCAATATGATGGGAATTACTGTTGGTTTCTTCAACGCCAAAGGGACACTCCACACAAGCGAAAGTGCAAGAGCCTCAAGCACTTCTGCTTTATTCCAAGGATGCTGCTAATTTGTAAATTCTAAAATTGTTTTCATAAATAATCTATGGACTTTTTATCAATTTTTTAGCACTATGAAATGTCTGAAATAGTGATTAAAATGTATCAGTGGTTTACTTTTATTCGCAGCAATATTTCTATGTTTTATATTAATAAATAAAAATGGGAATCCTGAATATCATAGAAACCTAATATTTTCCAAGCGGTAGACAAAAAGTTGAAATTTGTTGACCAGTGTAATCTCACACAGATAAGATAAAGGAGCTCATATAGAGCTTATATAGAGCTACAAACTGTATAATATGGTATTAACACTAAAATAAAAAAATAATATTGAAAAATACTTTTTTTTTCAAACTTATACAAAAGCATACACACAGAACATTCATACGACACCAAACAAACATATCTGAATGGCTTTGAATCCAAAGGAACCAAAAACATAGTGAAAGAACAGAATAAGCAGGAAAACAATTCTAGGGTACGGCAAATTGATCTGACACATTTGTAACCTGAATAAAAGCCAAATAAAGTAATGAACGAAAAAAGTACTTTAATGTTCAAATGTACATATAATACCACGTTTTGTTCCAACTGGTTTTTTTTTTTTTTTTTTTTTTTTTTTTTTTTTTAAATTGAACCACCAAAAGCTACCATTTGTCAAGATGTTGCTGCCATTCCTAATGAAATGGAGAGCCGAGTAATGGACAACTTTTGCAAACGCCTTCGACAACGTGTGGACAGTAACATCAACGGCATCCACTGGACTAATTTAATTTTTTAAACCAGTTGAAATAAAATGGCATCATATGTACATTTTGAAAATATAAACATCATTTTCGTTCTTTAATCTCCATGACTTTTATTCAACGTGCAAATGTATACGATAATTTTGCTTCGCACTGTGGGATAAATCTATTTGATGATCGGTCGAGCATTGGTCATGGAAGACTGTATTTCTGTTCATAGTTTGCCCTTTGCCTTTATACCAGTGCACTTCCTCAAACTTGCTCCAAGCCATTGCGTTATGAAAATGATATACAGCTTACTGAGTGACTTGGCTTGTACGAACTGCCATCATCACATATTCTTCAGCTCAGATTACCTGGATTTACCAAACATTAAGATCCCTTCTCTTTGTAAATTGTCACGTCAGTTTGCAGAACTGTCTTGTCTTTTCTTAACTACAGAGAGAAAATGGATTCTTCCACCGGGAATCGGATCATTTTCAATGTTACAAAAGAAATATTTTGCAGCAGATTAGTGTCAAATAATAAATCTAGATCAGGAGTTCCCAACCAGTGGCTCAAGAAGAGTTGGCGAGGATCGCGTAGCCTTGCTAGAGATGGCTTTGGATAAACTTAATTTCAACTCATCAATTACTTTTTCTTTTTTTTTTCCGTTTCAGATACCATTCAAAATGTAGTTCTCTGGGAAAGGACAAGACAGAAACCAACAGACCTAGAGATAGGTCAACGAAGATGGGGGTGGATGGGACACACCCTTAGGAGGGCCATGCAGCAGCACTACAAGGCATGCACTTCAATGGAACCCACAGGGACAGAGAAATAGGGGTAGGCCGCGAACAACCTGGAGAAGACTCATGGAATATTATTTGAAGAGAGGGCAGTGAGAAGTGCCCAGGATGGGAGAAAGTGGAAGTCTGTTGTTCGTGGCCTGTAGCCTGATACAGGGTGAAAAAGACGTTCATGATGATGAATTACTTTTTTTTTCTTTTTGTTTTTGTTTCAATGCAAGAAAACGCGTGTTACAGCGATTCAATGTCGTTAGATGATATTTGATTGCTACTAAATAATTACAGGATTCTTGAATATATTTTTTGTCAGATGTTTCTTTCCCTCTCCATCACAAAAAAAAAAAAAAAATGCCAATCAAGTCGCTGATAGTAGGGAGTCGCGTGGGTTTAAGGGGTCGCGAGTGCAAATACCACTGGTTTAGATTGATAACAACACTAAAATGATGAAAGTGATGGAGCTCGTGATTATTAGAAAGAACCGGAAGAAGATCCAGTCTAGCGCATTGCCAACGTGGTGCCAAGTGACGATCTTTTCCTGCTTCCTCTTCTCCTCTAAAATTTTTTGAAGCTCACTGGTAAAAGCGGCCATAACTGCCTTTGTTCCCCCGGTGGACTTGTTCCCGAACGATGCCTTGCCGGTCCTTTGCGACCCGGGGTGATGGTTCATCCGCTGTTCCTCTTCTGCCCCCGGTTGTGAAAGTATTGCTGTGTCTTTGTCGTCGGAAATCTCACCGCCGTCATCCTTTGAATCGTGCTGAGCATCACCATTTGGTAGTGCTGTGCTGGGGTCATCTTGTTTCACGGAGTCGTGGTTTGGGGCTGTTTTGGATAATCGAGCACCGGTTCCAGAGCTTAGAGGCGGGTCTTGAGGACGGACTGAAGGCTGGGAAAGCACAGAGGTGTAGATACAGCTCTAGTGTGATCAACAAATATCGTTCTCATCATCATCAAACGGCAACAATGCTAACAACAGCAATAGGAATAAAAGCAGGCGGCAACAAAAACAGAAGATAAAGATCTATAAATATACTAGTAAAAAAAAAAACCGCTCTACGATGATTGTTGAATGAAGAATTTTGTGTTGGATGACAAACTACAAATATTTAGAAAAACAGCTTCAAATATTGTCTAATGACAGAAGGAAACAGAAGGAGCTGTGTGAGAATGTAAATTAAAAGCGCCGAAGAAATGGAACGAAACAAAAGTCGTGAGGGTAAGCCAAGGGGTTACTATACAAAATAGCACTGATTAAACTTTAAACACTGTGAAGTAAAACACTTAGCATTGTAAAAGTAAGGGGACGGGAGGGGGTGGCATACAAAATAATGTAAGTCGCATTCTTTTTCTTTTCAACCGGAGTTTCCCAGTCAACGACTGAACTGAGTAGAAATCAGCCTGAACGTATGCTGCGGAATGCAACTCACCACACTACCCTTCTCCTCCCCCTCCCATTCTATCATCGTACAATTCGGATCAAACACCCTTGCGAGTTTATTATTCAATTATTATCGCATTTTCTAAATAACGTGAAATATAATAAACCTTTTTTGGATTTATGTAAGTAGAAACAAAGATCTCTATGCAAAAATTCTGGGTGCCAAATTTCAGATGTATCCATTCAGTATTTTTCGTCTGTAAGCCTTTTGTGGGTTTTGTTGCAGATTTATAGTATACTAGAAGAGAATCCACGGCCTCCGTGGGAGATCTTTTAAATACTAGAAGAGAATCCTCGGCCTCCGCAAGAGATTTTTTTTAAATATGGTACTGCCATTTAAAGTGTATGGCAAGCGTGCGCACCTCGATGTTGGTATTTTGGTTGATTAAACTGAATGTTACTCAAAGAAAACGTGTTTTGAGCGCGTCATACTATCGAACATACGATTCGGATCAAGCACCCTCGCGAGTTTATTATTCAATTATTACTGCATTTGTAGAATAACGTCAAAGATTATAAACTTTTATCGGATTTATGTACATAGAAACACAGATCTATATGCAACAATGTAGTGTGCCAAATTCCATATGGATCCATTCAGCAGTTTTCGAGTCCATAAGCCTATTGTGGGTTTTGCTGCAGATTTATAGTATAGAGTGTATATATATAGAGAGTGATATATATATATCACGGTCAGATACTTTTACATGTCAAAAAGATTGATCAATGTACATTTACAGTATAAAACTGCATGGGCCATGCGTTGGGTTATAAAAGGAATATCAAAGGATGTGTATGTAAATGTAGATAATCAAAGATTGTACAGCGAAATTAACAAAAAGAAGGATATGTAGACGTAATCATGCATCTTCCGTGTGGATCGCCGCATGCTTTCGAAGTTTTATGTTTCATGATGCTGTTATATATTGGCGTACAGACCAACTTGTAATAATATTTGGAAACATAAAATGGGAACCTTACTTGATACTGATCAAGATGATAAAGAAAGGCACAGGATACATGAACGGCAATTACACTTTATTTTTATGTTTTATCATTCTGTCAATGTTGTGTCCTAAGTTCTGAAACAGCAATCAAAATAATACAACAAAAAAATAAGTCAATAATTTTAATGGTCAGTCTACATGACTGGACGGTGCACGTCATACGCCGTCGATTTTACTTGTGTTTTGCTACAAATTAATTTTAAAAGTTTGGTTCAGAAGTGACCTGATCAAATCGTGTACTTTTTCTTCTCTTTGGTGATATCGTGTACTCTTCTTTGTGTTGGGATTTCGGGATCCTGTACTCTGATTTCACTGAACTTGAATAATTCAAAAATGGGACCGACAGACATCCCAAAATATTTTTATATATAAAATCGATGTAACTTAACGTAGTGAAAACAAGTGGTGTAGAACAGGAAGGTGTCAGCGCAGGAAGTTCTGTGGAAAGTGGGGAAGGCAGCAAATTGGTAGCAAATGAACGATCCCTTATTAAAAGCCTCTTCTCTCCTCTCCTCTCCTTATTGATTGAATGTTATTTTATTGAATGTATATGTCTAGATTCTAACTCCCCAGGCGGATTCTGACTGTGAACTGATGATGCTCATATGCTCAGCATATGTGGTGAGGAGAGTTAAAATGATGGCTCACAAGATGTTTTTTATAACCGTTTTTTATATATATATAACCAAACAGCATTGTACCAACACTATTTATCCAACAGTATTTATCCATGCAGTGCTATTAAGGTTTCAGAATTTTGATGTAAGGGTGACTGTGAATCCATGCATTGTAACTGAAAGACATTAGCACAGATCACATTTTCATTATCAGAATTTGAAGAATCTTTCGTGATTTGTCGTTGCTTTGTAGTAGGGTTATGGACAGAGTAGAAACTTTGTAGGCAAGTTATACACTGGGAGTGTTCACAAAAACGGAAATGATGTATGGATGTGAACATTTCAGTTTGGATCATAATTAAATGATTAGTCATAACAAGAGGACTTTTCCTGTCAAAAACAGGGAAACTCGGAACTAGTTTTAGTTCTCTTCTATCCATCTCATATGCAATCTCATATGATGGTGTATTCGTCGTACAGGGTGTCCCTAACATTTGGAACCAAAGATTTTTCAAGAACTAAGTACGATAAAGTATTTAATTGAAATGTGAATATATAAGACCTTCAACATGATTCGCACCATTTATAGTGCACAATTCGATGTTCTTTGCAAAATTCGCATTGACCCGATGCATCAATTCCACACTGGAAATTTGATAGCATGTGATATTTCCCATGTGTCCAGACTTTATGGACACTTTGTGGAGAGTGACTGCTTGAATATTTTCATCTAAGATTAAACAAGATGTACGCACATTACCCTACAGTAGATCAGCTGGATATGATGTTTTTAAATTGATTCTTTTTTAGGGGTTAAAATAAAGATTATATTTGGTTGTGGATAAGTGGATATATCTCGAGGAGTGAATCCTTCCACATTTTGTGGATGAAAAGTTTCTCATGTTGAGTTAAACATACTTGCAAAAATATACAGCAACTATTATGGAAGGGTAGACGATAGTTGGGTGCCCTTTTAGATTGTATATACTAGTATTGGTGTATTGATATGTTTATTACAATCTATGTCTTTACGCCAAATAAAGGTTCTTTAAAGACGATTTCAGTTTCGTTGTTCTAGAATCATTTATGCACCTTAAAAGCAGAAGCGTGTGAGTGTGCCGCCTTCAGTGGAATGTCGAGTACGTCAGGGTCAAATCCAAAAGCAGTGAACTTCCTGGCATGAAAGAAAAACGGTGATTATATCAAACATTAATATCACAGACAACGGAATCAACAGCTGTCTCATATACTATAAGACTGTGACCAATCATACTTTTTAATAACTAGATGAACTTCAAAAGGATTCAGCTCATCCGCGTAAAACTGGCGCAGTGAACTATGGGATAAAACGTCTTACACAGGAGAAGGAATTAAGTGATTTCAAAATTACTCAATCAATCTGGTAGTGTTTGAATGGAAATGCTCCGCAGGTATTCGAATCGAAATGTTAGTTTCAAACCCTATAAAAGATTTCTTTTAATTTTCACTGGCTATTGCAAGTTCTGAATATCGCTGGAACCGCACAGATCTTATTGGTTGTCCTATAGTAGTTATTCTTTGCATCATTTCTAAGACAGCGGATTCAGCAGTTTTCAAATCTGAAGAACTAAGCAAATGTATTGCAGGACTACAGTGTGTGGTCTGCAGCAGACATACTCCACATATGGTACTTCAAATGGTGCGAATATTGTGAACCAAATATGTAGCATGGATTTGCATTCTATGGTCTAGAGTGATTGTTTTATACAAGATATTTAATGTAGAATAAGTCTGCACTCTGTGATGTAGTATGGGTTTTTTTCCACTAGATGTCTGGCATAGATTCAGAGTCTGTAGTGCATTGTGGAGTTCAGTACAGATAATTGTATCGTGCCGTCTAACTATGGGTGCTCTCTGGCATAGATTCAATTTCTGTGGTAAAGCCTGACCTGTCCATCACCTCTCGTCTGTATGTTCGCTTGCTCGTCACTGAAGATCTCCTGAGGAAACACGTGTGCACAACTGAGCAAGTAGATGAATAGATTTTAAGGGGGTGGGGAAGGGGGATGCGCGTCCTGAAACAGGGTTGTGCCAAAAAGAAAATGTGATTTTAGGTTTTTGTTTTCTTTTAAAAGTTCTGCCTTTTCGGAATACTAAAATGGTATTAAAAAGTGGTTATGTCCATTCTAACGTGTTGCCCAATGTTCACTCAATGGATGGCCCGGCCTGTCAGCTTGGATTTGGCGCCAACTGACTATTACATGCAGTCTTAGCTCATCACGATTTGATTAATATACGCAAAAGGTGCACAAAACACTTGGCACTAATTTACATGAGAAGCTTTTTAATTTTTATGTACTGTTTCTTGACTGAAATCAGATAAATAAAATACAATAGTGACACAACAAATCATAAAAGAACAATCTTAACCGTCAATCAGACAGTTACCCTTTAGCAAGCTCAGGAGGTGTAAGTATAAGACAAGCATTGTAAAGAAGGAATAAAAATCAGTTTTGCTCTTGTTCATTGAAACAGATATGAGAAATGGGAAATTCTGAAAGGAAAAAAAATCACCATGTGATGATTTCTCTTCTCATCGTATTTTTTCTCATAATTTATGCTTCACTTTTTCAGATCATAGGAGCCCAGTTTTTCCCTTTCTTTAAAATGCGTGTACAGTACCTCTTGTACTTGCTAAAGGAATTAAAATGACCCTCAGTGTTACAATGTCATAGAGATAATGTAGCCATGCAGGTTAGGTTGATGAAAGGATTAGGCTGAACTCGTGGAATCAAGGATAAGAGGGTTAAAGGAATTATAACCCTATATATATATCTTGAACCCCAATGCCAGGGATGGACATTGAATGATCATTCCGAGGCGATAAAAACTCGAGATCACGCATATTATAATTAGTTGTACGCTTTCATCAGGCGCTCTAAAATGAACTTTCATTTCCTATAAATAGTAAAATGTTCTTTTATTTCTGCTGCTTCAGAGCAAAATTATGGACTACCTGCCATAGCAAAGGTCAAGACAATCTTGGTTTTGACAGAGAAAGATACGGAGGCCCTTAAGAACCAGGTGGGGGTTCTATAGGAGCCCTTATAATAATGAAAGTTGGGAGCAATAGTCGAGAAAAGATATGTGGGGGCTGAGAGAGATTTTTTGAAAGCTTGAACTAATGATTTCTTGAAGTTCAAATTCGGATTCAGCATGTCCAAATTAGAGGAAATGGTGGAAAAGTTTGTTGTTTTGCACCCCGGTTGTCATGACAACGCCGCCATATTGGATTTTGTTTGAAAATTAGCTATTTTCAAAAGTCTAAGACTCCTTGAATTCAGTGCAACCGTTTGAAATTTTGCACATGAATAACATAGTTCTATATGAAGGATAATATGCATTTGAATTTTGTTTATAAGTTATAGAATGTTTGTTATAAATGTTTTTGAAACATATATATTGACGGATGTAAATGCTTTTCAATTTTTCGCCAAATATCCAATTTTCCTTCAAAAACGTAAATTAAACTAAGTTCAAAGTCTTTCTATTATTCTATACAGTCTCCAAATGGTGCGGTGTTGATGCTGTTTTGGAATATAATGCATGTTTTTTTACCCATTAGTTATTTTCTGGTATCAGAAGAGGTCTAAAAATAGCAAAACCTAATTTTGATATATTAGTCTCAAAACCTCATTTTCAGGACCCGTACCCACCTCTAAATGAGTAAATCAAAAGATGAGTGGGAGAGATTGAGTAAGTGAATAAATGATTGAGTAAGTGAATGAACGAATGAGTGAATGAGTACGGGAATGGGTGATCGAGTGAGTGAAAGACTGAGTCAAAGTGGGTGAGTGAGGGATGGATGAATAAATGAGTGTGTTAGAGCATGAATGAAAAAGTGAGAGAGTGAATAAATATACGAGCAAGTGAGTGAATGAGTGAATGAATAATTAAATGAGTAGGTGGCTGAGTATCTAATGACGTAAGTGAGTGAGTGACTGAATGGGTGTTTCCTTATAGAGCAGTAAATCAATTGTCAGATCTTTTATCGAAAAGCCAGAAAATGGTTTGTTTTTAAGTCTGTTTTGTATGAAAAGGTGAAACAGATAGATCAAGATTAGATTTATCTTGATTTTCGTTGTAGATCTAGGTATGCTATTCTGCGTGTTCTAATGCAATACAGGTTTACATCCCCATTTGTATTTTAACTTAATTTACCTGTCAAGCTTTTTATGTAACGTTTCTTGACTGAAATCAGATAAATAAAATACAATAGTGACACAACAAATCATAAAAGAACAAATCTTAACCATCAATCAGACAGTTACCCTTTAGCAAGCACAGAGGTGTAAGTATAAGACAAGCATTGTAAAGAAGGAACAAAAATCAGTGGTTGCTCTTGTTCATTGAAGTAGATATGAGAAATGGAAAATTCTGGGAAAAAATTCACTATATGATGATTGTTTTCTCATTGTAATATTATTTTCTCATATAGAATTTTTGCTTCACTTTTTTTTTCAAAGAACAGGAGCAAGGGTTTTTTTCCCTTTCTTTAAAATGCGTATACAGTACCTCTGGTACTTGCTAAAGGAATTAAAAAGAGGCTCATTGTTACAGTGTGATAGAGATAATGTAGCCACGCAGGGTAGGTTAATGAAAGGATTGTGTTGAACCTAAGAAATACAGCATAAGAGGGTTAAACAAATTGTAATCCCTATTTTTCATACCATAACATATTATATCATAAAGTAGCTAACACATCATACCGTACTGTATCGAATTACGCCACACTGCATCACACCATACCATACTATATCACACCACACCACACCATATCGCATATCATACCATTCCATATCGTGCTATGGCGAAAGATGCCACACCACACCATATAATACTATACCAAATCACTCACCATATCACACCAAACCACACCATACTATGCTATACTAAATCATATGCGCATGATACCACACTTCGGCATACCACACCACACCATACCATGCCACATCACGCCACGCCACATGACAGCAT
Source organism: Peronia peronii (assembly GCA_039654565.1). NCBI lineage: Eukaryota > Metazoa > Mollusca > Gastropoda > Systellommatophora > Onchidiidae > Peronia > Peronia peronii. The sequence goes on along the minus strand of JBCEWB010171578.1, from coordinate 11,404 downwards.
ACTACACATATCATACACATTATGCCACACCACATCATAGCATACCACACCATAGCATACCACACCATAGCATGCCACACCATACAAGAACACACCATGCCACACCACAGCATACCACACCATGCCATGCGACACCATGTCATACCGCACCGCACCACTATACTATAACACTCCACACCACACCACACCACATCACACCATTCCATACCACGCCAAACCAAAGCCCAACATGGCACAAAGCACCGCCACACACCATGCGATACTAAACCACATCACACCACACCCCATAACACCACATCATATCACACCACACACCACATCACATCGCACCACATCAGACCACACCACACCACAAAACACCTTACCTCATACTCAGTGGCGGTATACCTAAGGGTCTGTCGCCATATGTTCTGTTACAGACGACAGAGATGATACAGCTGAGTAGTCTTATAATATCATATCATATTAAATCATATCATACCATGCCATACCTACCATATATCATATTAATTCATATCATATCGTATATCAAATCATATCATACATACCATGTCATTACCATATCATATTGTATCATATATTATCATATCATTCATTCAATATCGTATCAAATCATATGTTGTCATACACAAATTATATCAGATCGTACTTCATATTATAAATATCATACATCTTACAATGTCATATCATACCACGTCAAATCATATTATATCGTATCAAGTTATATAATATTGCATCGTAGTAATCATATCAGATCATGTCATTTATAATAATCAAATAACATATCGTATTATATCGAGTCTTATCACAAATTAGCACATTACATTACACCACACCAGTTCATATCACATTACATCAATTCACATCACATCACATCACATCTTACATATCACACCAATTCACATCAAATTATAATATGTATAAAAATATGAAGTATCTTCATCAACCATCTTGCACATGCTCGGGATATGTAAGTAGGTTCTTTGCTCCCACCTGCAGGCAGTGAAAGCCCGCAATCGGTGGAATGTCTCCCATGGAATGCTATCCTCGACGTTCTAGGGGTGACATCTCTTCTCTCTCTCTCTCTCTCCTTGCTCCTGTCTTCTGTCCCGCTCTCTTTCCTCTCTTCTCCTTGACATGTAAACGTATCTTACCGTGTTTTGCACAATATAGCCGTGATCGTGCTGATGTGCCATTAAACTCCAACACCACAACAACATGTGAAACTTGGACACTCAACGCAGATTTAGGAAGACGGTCCTGGCATCAGAAATATGATGCTACAAAACCTTGTTGACATGATTTAGATTATTGTTCATGTAACAAATGAAGAGGTTCACAAGAGGATCTAGGAAGGTAAAGAGCTTCACAAAAATCTCTTTACTACCGTGAGGACACGAAAGTTGAAATGACATGTATCCCGATCATTAGCCCATGAAGAGACTCATCTGAGAAAGAGCAGTCAAAGGCAGCCACCGACGAGGAAGGTAAAGAAAGAGATGGAAAGACAACACCTGAGATCACAAGACAATCTTGATCACAGAGAGCTACTAAACTCTTCCCAAGTAGAGTGATGGTTTGACTATAAGGTAAAAAGTATATCTCGGCTAAATCAGGATCCTATCCTATCCTATCATCCTATCTTATCCTATCCTAACCCACCCCAGCCCAGCCAAGCCCAGCCAAGCCAAGCTAGACTACTCTATCCTACCTATTCTATTCTATCGTATCCTAAACCATTCTGTAGTATCCTATCCCATCCTGCACTATCCTATCCCGTCCTGTCATATTCTATCTTATCCTGTTCTGACCTATCCATTCCCGGCGTCTTGAGGACCGCATCACGATGACTTCGCAAACATTTCCTTCATTGCTCCCGTCTCTCAGACAGGCTCGGGCAACTGCAGAATTTGTGGCCGTATTTTGTGCAGCCCTACAGGGCTTGTTTGGTTTGATCCTTCCTCTGAAACAAAGCGTGCCGAGAACTAAAAAGACAACATGGATGCAAGTCGCTGAAATGAGATATCAGTGTATCAGATCGATTACATTATCTCTTACACAGGATCTGACGAGGACTCCATGTGCTTTTCGAGGCCGAATTTCTTCATGGTGAAGACGAGGCATTCAGGGACTGGGAGCAGCGGGTCACGGAAGTGAATGTTGAGTATAATGGTCGCACATATCACCGAGGCTGTACTCAAAGCCATTAGCAACGTCAGGTGGACGGCTGGGAAGAACAAATAAACTTACGGTGGTAAAAATGGCTCACCAGTATGTGAGATTGTATGATGCTGAGAAGTGAAGGACCCAAACAGAAAACAGAATTGAACATAAACCGGGCAGTATATTTTCAGATAAAACTTTCAACAAAGAGGATAATACAAAAGAGAAACAGGCTACTAGGAGGGGATGACCTGCTCTGAGTGATAGAGAGGCTAATAACACAATGAAAAGGATAATGATAATGAAAAAAACAACAACTGACAATTGCAATCCTCAGCAAAGTCTGAAGGTGGGAAGTAAATAGCAGTTGACAATGACTGAATGTATTCTTAGCATATGACTGATAACAATTATATCATTCCAGGCTATGACATTTGGTGACATGCATTAATTTTGTATGTTATGATTTCACCCTTGAATTACAATCAAGAAGAGATTATATTTAGACTGGCCTACAGATGAGAAAATGGCAGAGCATAACTGGCAACAGACAGGAAGAAATGAGAGGACTAGTCAAAATTATCAAATCTATCATTACTAGTCATAAGTAAATATAATCAAAAGGAGTAGCTGAAAGGTTTGCAGTATTCTGTATTTATAATATAATAGGTCTTGAGAAAAAAAATATAGGATGGACCGTCAAAATATTTCTCACAATTTCTGAGTTTTTCCTACTCTTATATTTTGGAGAGATAAAAAAAAAGTGACACCAAACATGTTAAACTCGAAAGAATGAGGCAGAATTAGATATTCCTCCTCTGTCTTAGAGATACCAATGGCATAGGCATTTATGGTTAACCATTGGTGTTTCTGCTTATAAATCACTGATGCAGTTACCAGGTTGGGTGTATGTCTTGAAGACCAAGGGGTCACTGAAGGGCTGTCTATGTAGAATAATTGTAATGTTCATGAGAATGTGACAGAGCGTCGTGATCCTTTGTCCGTTGTTTACATCATCACATTCAGTACTCTTAAAACTGATATTTTTCTTTCTCTCCTTCACAATGGATTTTTAATTTATCTTATTTTTATCTTTTGTCAAACTGTGAACTTGCTTGATGCAAGGTACAAAGAAAAAGTTTGTCCTTATGTTGGTGATGATGTAAACAACGGAGAAAGGACACGGTCTTCTGTCACAGTATCTTATTCTAATCTCTTCGGGCAATAATTTGATAACAGTTCAGTGACAGCAAGAGGAAGAGAGTAGTGCCCATTGATGGGAGCTTGACCTACTTAAAAGAGAAACTTCCTCAGAATTCCTTGGCAGGCTTTCGCTGAGTATACCGAGGTAGACAGTGAAGGCCAATAGGATAGTGACAGCCAAAACCATCCGCTCGCCGCAGTCCGAGGGCAGAATGAAGACCAGCACGTTGAGGGTGGACAGTAGTATGACCGGGATGATGGTGTTCCAAACGTAAAAAAAACGTCTGCGGCGAAGTGTTAGCATGAAATTGACACCAGTGTGCGCTTGGTTCTCACTGATGAGGAAGATTGATGAGATAAATCGTTATTGCTAAACACTAACAGCACATCGGTGCGATGATGACTACAGTGTGCCAAACAAGGTATCGATGGCATTTAAATATGCTAACACATGTAAACATTTATGATACATTTATCAAAGTATGGAAATAGTAAACAGTCGCTCTACAGATGAAGATGTACCAAGCTGAATATCTGCAGTTTCCTAACCTAGAAATGTTTACAGTTCGATCTGAAGAGGGAGGAAAGGAACTGGGGGAGGAGGGGGGGAGGGGAGGGGAGGGGGAGGAAAAGACAAAACCGAGGTTTTATATTCGTCATTTAACTGCGCATAAGTACGATTAAGCCTGCATCACTCCAAACAGGGCATGCATGAAACACATGAACGATAAAGTATATCAGTATATCTTTATGATTATCGAAGTCTGTAAAAGGCGAATCAATGTCGCATGCCTGCGAACAGCCAGCAAACATATCTGCAGATTTAAATCACAACTATCATTATTATTATCATTATCATATTTTAAAACCTGTCCGTTGAACATACTATATGATTGTTTTGTTTATGCAACCATGGCTGTATTGTGCCAAACACAGTAAGAAGAGGGGATAGAGAGCGGGACAGAAGACAGGAGCAAGAAGTGAGGGGAGAGATGTCGCCCCTGGAACGTCGAGGATGGCATTCCATGGGAGATATCCCACTGATGGCAGGCTTTCACCGTCTGCAGGTGGGAGCAAAGAACTACTTATATATCCCGGGACTCCTTGGGGAAACGTACTATATGAGAAAGATTATGTGGATTTTCACTATCGTACATAAATCTTTCAGGGAAGATTCGAAATAAGGGCTTTTGGGCATCTGTAAACTTTACGCTATCCAGTATCCAGCGTACTGTAAAAAGTGGAAATAACAGAAAATTAACAAAAAAAAAAAAAAAAGAAAACACACACACACACTGTCTTACTCATTTTATTTGAAATGTGCCTGAGGAAGAGTTGTGAAAAATTCATTACGAAATAAAAATGTTTCTCTGATGTCATAATACTTTTTTTTTCATGCTAGTTTGTATCTTTCGGTTTCTTTTTCAACAGAAAATGATTTTTCAAATAAAAAGGAGTTTTTTTTCTTTACAGTGCTTGTTTTACGCATGGACCTTGCAAAAGGAAGTTTATCTGCCTGGGAAAAAAAAAAAAAGAAAGTATTTACTGGACTCGGTTTTGGACGGAAGGCAACTTCCTGTCGCTATCCATCAGGTAAACTGTGGCCGCTTTGCAGGGTGTGATTTATTGGTAACTTAATGCTATACTAAGAAAGACACCGAGAGCTGGAGGTACAAAAACGGCTTACTGGTATGTTGAGGCAGCATGGAACTGTACACCCTTGTCATCCACGATATCCCACTCGCTATTGGGTAAATCAAATTCTAGGTGAATGTGTGAGTCTTCTGGAACAATCACCACTGTTCTGTAAGACAAATAATGAAACATTTCTTTTCAAACTCCATCTGTTTCCATCTCTCTTTTGCAGAGCAGAAATATTAATAACAATAAAAACAAAACGGGTTTCAATGATATTCTTGTCGTAGCTTTGGGCTTCAAATGTAATTTCACTTGAAAGGAATTCTGATCAATAGGCTGCTTCAGTTACTTTATGACAAACCTAAAGCGACAAGGTTCTGTCTGTTGAGAAAGTGTGAGAAACTGGAAAGTCTGACTTGTATTTATCTCAGTGGAGAATCGTTGTGCCCTATTTCTTCCCTTACTTTCTCGATGTTACGTATCTAAGACTTATGCCACTTCAAGAAAGCCCTAGTATGATAAATAGGCCATACGGCATCGGTGTTATGAAAATTGGCCATTTTTCCGTAGGTCTCATAACATGAATAGCATAGTATGACAAATGAGCCGTTTTTTCAGCCATGCATAACTTTTATTCGAGTCTCACGGGAAGTGTAAATTATCACTCTAAAGAAAAAACATCAACCACAATCTTTTGCTCTTTTTTTCTCTTTTTTTTTTTTTAAAAGGTATTCAAGGGAAATTTTGAATAAATCATCATGTAGTGATTATTTTGTTCTCTGTAATGTTTTTTTTCAGATTTTTTTTCTGCATATCTTAAATAAAAAGAGTAGATGGAATATTTGTTGTTCTTTGCAATGTTTATTTAACCTCATGTGCCTAGAGAGAGGAGTATTCAGCTGACGACAAAAAATGGCTGGTTGATAACTGCTTGATCTCTATATCTAGTACGGTATTAAAAATTTCAATATCTGGAAAAGGAACAACCGATGAAATCTTTTCTCACATTTAAAACGCAATTAAAGAGACATTATTTCAAGGCCGAGCCTTTTTAATAATAACAAATGATCTGCCCGCATTGACAATTCAATACGGAAATGGGAAATAAAACTTAACAAAGCCATCAAAAAAAATGAAATCAGAGAGGGAGGGAAGGCAAGAGAGAGAGAGAGAGAGAGAGAGAGAGTGAGAGGGAGAGAGACAAGGGGGAAGGGAAGGTGGGGGAGAGAAGCGGGAGATCAAATTCAAGAATTTTATAGGACACCATCGTCCGATGTTTAGATTGAGTTTTGACTGTAGTGATGCATCAGCACGATCTCAGCTATCTTGCGCCAATCACCCAATGGTCTCTATGTTGTATTTCATCAGTGATCACCTCTTTACAGTGCATAACTACGAGAGAAAAAACAGTGACAGTTTACGGTATTAGAAAACAGACAGACACACACACACACACACAGACACACACACACATACAAACATACATACATATACCGACAAAACTTTCCCGGCATCGCTTTCTAGCGCTTCCTCATTCAACACTGTTCGTCACCCTTATCTGATTATAGCTCGGTGACCAAAATCGTAAGTTCAGCTCTATCTTGCGACTCTGTTTGTAATATCATTCGATTACTTCTGTTAGTATCGCCGTCCAAACAACTTCACCGGGAAATCTGTGATAGACTACTTATTTTCGCCACCAGCCCCCTGACAGTTACGCCCACAATCAGTAATAATAATAACATCTGTAACATAAAGCATTACCAACAATGTCATACAGCATTTATACAGACATTAACACTGCCAAACCCCGAGAGCAACATATAGTACCAACACAAGCAACATGCAGTATCAACAGTAAGAACACATAGCATAAACAACAGGAACAGCAACAATATACAGCACCAACAACAATAATATATGGTATAAACAATATCAACAACAAAAATTTACAACACCAACAACATTGATATATCAACATACAATATCAACACCAACAACATACTGCGTCAACAACAATAACACGTAGTATCAACAACAATAGCAGACAACATCGGTAACAATAACAAACATCAACAACAATAACTTACAGCATCAACAATTACATCACAGACAACATCAAGAAAAAAGATACAGCATCAATAACAATAACATACAGCCCCAACAGTAATGAGATATATCACGAACAATAATGACAATCAACCATACAGCAGAGACCAATGATTCCCATTTTTTATTTTTTGCAGTCGCGCCCCCTACTCAAAAGCTTGAAACCCACGTGATCCCCGACTATCGGCATCTTCATTTACATTTTATCTTCTGTGATGAAGAGGGAAAGAAACACCGAAACAAACAAACAAAAAATATAAAAGCATAAAAAATGTAATTGATGAGGTAAAATTAAATCTAATTTTATCCCAAGCCACTCTTAGCATGGCTACGTGACCCCCCTGCCAAAGCTTTGCTACCCCCAAGGGGGTCGCGACCCATCGATTGGGAACCTCAGGCATAGAGAGAAAACTTCTAAAAAAACATAAACAAAGGTCGAAAGGAGTGGTCAGCAGACTTATCTCATTGCTCACAAGTTGGTAGTCACCCAGGTAATGAAGCGCATGGGACATTCTTGTGTGTCGAAGGGGTACTTGGTAATGTCCATGCGGCAGGCAGTTTCGGTAATGATCCCCGGTTCCCAGTCGACCTCGCCCGTGGATCTAACATGCAGTAACATACGTTCGTCTCCCAACTCGGGGCGTTCTATGACCCTGTTAGAGAGATAAGGATTAAAAAAAAAAAAAATGTTACCCACACCAGTGACTGTTCTCGAATGTTTATATGAAGAACAGCGGTTGCACGAGTCTCTTGGAGAGAGTTTGAGGGGGGAGGGGCGGGGAGGATGCGTCCTGGATGTGATTATTATGATTATGATTATAATAATAATTATTATTATCATTATTAGAGATAGATTATTTTAACTTTTCTCATCGATTTCGGCATGTCTAAATTAGAGGAAAAGAGTGAAAAAAAAAATGGACTTTCTCGAACGCCTGCCATGGAAACGCTGTCATCTTGGATTTTGGCGTCTCTAGAATGGCTGACCTTGAAATCTATCTCCTCCGCCAAATTAATGGCACTTGAAACTTAGTGAACATACTGTTTGGCATATCAAAAACGTTACATATTTTCAGGTCTTCGTAGGCAAAACAAAATTTTCTACAAATTTTTGAAAATTCCATATTATGAAATTTCAACTTTTATGGTTGTTTTTCTTTTTTTTTTCATACTGAAAATGGGCCATGCATATGTACGTTCTTTGGTCTTGTAAAAATAATGTATGTCAGATCTGGTTAGAATCGCTTTAGAAACAAGAGAAGTAGATAGCAAAATAGTGACAGAAAACTGTATTTTGAGAAAAACGCATTTAAAGTTGTTTTTCTTTGTTTTCTTGTCAGGAAAGAATTGATATGGCGAGTTTTTGTTTGGTTTTTAGACCCAGCACAGCACCTTGTCGCATACCAGCCCTCTGTCAATGACATCTGTGTCTTTTGTTGCCTTTTCCTGCCTCTCTGGGCAATATCTTTTCTCGAATTTTGCTCCCTACCATTGATCATTATAAGGGCTCCCATAGAGTCACTTTCCCGTTATCGGGGGCCTGCATGTGACCTCCATATCTTTCTCTGTCAAAACCAAGGGTGTCTTGACATTTACTATGGCATATGAGGTATCCATTTGCAAAATGTGCTAAGTCATCTAAGGTCTGTTTCAAGAAAAATGGACTTTTATAATCTGTGTTTTATGCTTTGTCTATATGAATGAATCTTTGGCTTTCATAATTTTTAACTTGATCATTTTACTATTTTCGGCGAGCAAAACTGATGAAATAATTCTGACTGAGTGTCATTTGACTTTATTTGAATTTTAAAATCTGACTTAGTACATTTTTAAAGTGTGCCGAAGACTTAATAGGTTTTGAAAATGTAAGCTGGTGACTTGGTTTCAAAAGTGATGCAAACCTGTTAAGTCTCTTTTGTGACAGTGGTGTTCAGAATAAAAATTGTTTTTACGCCCAGTCAATCATTTCAGCAACGGAAACAAACATATGTATGTTTAAGTTTTTAATGTAAAACAGAGAAACAGAAAACTTTATTTGGATAAAAAGGGGGACATGGGGGGAGGGGGAGGGGGGGGGGGGAATCGCCCCCTAGCATGAGGTAGCCTATTCATGAAGAAACGTTAAACTCTTGAACTCGATCAGCAGATAGGTTCTCTTTCAGGCAATCATATTCTTCACCCTCTGCTGTATCGACGGCGTTGAAACTGTTTGACAGAACTGAGCTCTACAAGCAAATCACTGCTGTCTCCCATCCCTCTCCTGGATGTTCTTGCAGTTTCTTGATATCAGTCTTCTTGGCATTGCTGATGCGAACTCCATGTTCAACATAAAGTGGGTTCTTTGCAAACGACACGCCCTTCTTGGTGATCGCATGGGTCTCGTGTTACAGCTTTACGTTAAGGTTTAGAACAAACAGGATTTTAATAATGGTGAGTCGTTTTATCACTTCCCTATAAGTCACAACTTTTGATTTGAGTCAATCATTTTATTATGCAAAATTACTGGAAAATCATCACCATCATAATCTGGACAACTCAATGCATGAGATTAGTCTGTAATATAGAATCTAGATCTACATGTAAATCTAGACCTAGACATGAAACCTAAACTTTAGACCTAATCAATATTTCTAGATCTAGTCTAGCCTAAAATCTAGAATAGTTGACTTAGCATGGTTTGAAACTCATCTTTCCTAATCGACAATGTAAGCATCGCTTCCATCAGTTTCTTCTGTCCCTTCCCCCCCCCCCCCCCCTCATTATTTAAACAAGTTACTGTTTCAAGTTTAAAAACAATCGTCTTTGTTTCCTTTTCGACCATTTATTCAGTGGTTTGTTGGTATTTGCTCGTATTTCTTAGCACTAGAGTGTGGTTTCGGCAGCCATTTTGAAGGCAATGGTAAGACTAAAGTCGAGTGAAAGGCCAACTTAGATTGTCCATCTAATGAAAGAAGACTGTGTCATTGGCCGTGTGACTTGGTGGGATTTGATTACTTTTTCATTGACTAAGCTGATTGTCAAAGTGCTTCGCTTTTTCCACTGCTAATTTTAATGACTTCTTAAAACACTCTGATTGCCAAGATGTTTTCATGGGAAACCAAATAGCACCCTGACAAAAGGCCAAGGGCTATAGCTCAATTTTCACCAAAAATTGACTTAACGGATTTTAAAAGCGGACACCTCATAAATTATAAAGTCCGCAACTGTGTCCACATCAGCAAAATAAAATAATAATAATAAAAATTATTTATAGAACGTGGAAGTTCATTTTAAGCGTCAGATGAAAGTTTACACTCTTAATCTGCGTGGGTGTTATTTTTTTTTTTTTTATTCGCCTCAGAATGGTCATCCAATGTCCATCTCTGCATTGGGGCACAAGAAATTATAAGAAGAGGTCATAAACAAGTGTTTTATGCATCCCCTGTCAGATGGATAACAACCAGATGGGGGCCATGTCCTGGTTGACAGTTAGACGGGCCATCCTCTGAATGACCTTTGGTCCAACACGTTAGAATGGACAATGCTACTTTTTAATACCATTTCCATATATAAAAAAGCAGGATTTTTAAGAGAACAAAAATAATAAAATCGCATTTTTTAAAATAAAAAATCACATCAACCCTCCTCAAAAAAAAAAAAAAAAATATATATATATATATATATATATATACACTAATGACTGCCCATCAATGTTGATACGGCGAAGAGTAATTCTTACTGCTGATCAAGAGCTAGTCCTGCGGTCGAGCTTGAAGGCATCACAGTCATGTCGATGGAATGTCGAAAAGAAAAAGAAGATGAAAGGGAAGACGAGAAAAGAAGAAAAAGGAGACAATGAAGAATGAGAAAAAGATAAACCTAATGGAGAATTTTTTTTTTTTTTTAATTTTCTTACATTTTGTGTTTTTTATTCTCCAAAACTCCGTTTGCTTGTGAGATATTAAGGGGTTAAGGCCATAGAAAACCATTATTCTCTATACCCAAAATGATCTACACAAAGAACGTACGTGTTTTCTAGAAGTAAATCCGGTAACCACAGTTCGTCTTTGGCAAATGTAAGCTCATTGATGTCATGGTAATCCTCCGGATCCCATATTAGGAATTCGTCAAGCCAGTGCTGAGACAATACAATAATAATAATAATGATCATTGGACATCATTTTAATCTTCCCAACCATAGCATAAGTCATATGAGGATTACTGGTCTCCAGTCAGGTTCACCAGAGGAACTTCTGGAGCTAGAGTCTAAGTGGATATGGACCCTAAAGTGTCATTCAGTCTGTGGCGGATT
>JBCEWB010171569.1:0-10199 GCA_039654565.1 Peronia peronii | reverse complement strand
CCCCCCCCCCCCCCCCCCCCCCCCCCCCCCCCCCCCCCCCCCCCCTCCCCCCCCCCCCCCCCCCCCCCCCCCCACCCTTAACATTTCTAAAAGTGCGTTATATAGGCTACTCAACGGTCCCCTCATTCTTTGATAGGGAAGCCCGACCCCTAGCCTTCTCGAATAAGGGCGAATATATGTCGGAGGTCCCCTGTGCACGTTATATATGCACCTTAAAGAACCCTTGGTGGTTTAAAATCTTATGAACGGTAGACGAACATGCCACCGTTCGGGCAAAATTGTCTTATTCCAAATTTCTACACATTTTTCTGATCAAACTGGGCTCGTACTTAGAGCCGAGATTATCCTGTTTTATTAACACAGAAAAGCTACATAAATAGTAAAATAAGCAAGAACTGGTTTCACAGTTCAATAGAAGAGTCATAACTTAGTGTCTATGGAATATATTTTTCCTTCACTTCCAAGTTGGAAAATACAACACTACTAATTGTGTGACTTCTAAGGCCATGTACAGAGGATGTTCACGACAGAACCGTTGTTAAAATAGCTCAGCTGGTGTACAGAAGTTTGGGAAACAAAGATTTGCCAACTTGCCATTGACAAGAGAGAGGTCGGTGCGGCTGTTCTGAATGTTATCATAGTTTCGCGGTAAGAGAGACTCATGTTCTAGATTTTCTGTATGCCATCCATATTTTGATCGTGATTTTCAGCCTTTCTTTCTTTCGTTCTTTCTCTGGTCTTTCCTCTTTCTTTCTTTCTTTTTCTGTCTTTCTTCCTTTTTTCTTTCTTTCTGTCTTCTCCCTTTCTTTTTTTTCTACTTTCTTTTTATTTTCTATGTTTTGTTTCTTTCTTCCTTTTTCCTTTCTTTCTCCTACTTCTTTTTTCTTTCTTTTTTGTTTTTTCTTATTTTCTTATTTTCATTCTTTCGCCCTTTTTTATCTTTCTTTGTTCCTTTCTTTCTTCCCCTTTCTTTCTTTCTCTCTTTCCATTCCCTCACTCGTTTCACTTCATCTAGTTTGTTTTGCTAGCCGGTCAGAATTAGGCTGGTGCCGTACAATATTTTTTTCACGGTTCGATCTCTGCGGTTGATTAGTCAAGCGAGGCTGTAGTGAGGGGAGGGGAAGGGGGGGCAGGAGTAGGGGTAGGGAAGTGGGGTGGGAGAAGGAGCAGAGACTTAACACAATAGGTCACAGTGCGCTCAAGCAAGACCAACATTTTCCAATCCATTGCCTTTCTTTTATACGCCAGTGTGGTCGCTCCTAGCCCTTGACGTGCCAACGACTGTCCACCACTCGAGAATACACACAGGGGGGGGGGGGGGGTGAGCTGGGAGGAGAACTATCTTCACCAATGGACCTTAGCTGATTTGCCATGACTTCCAGGGGACCCGGGGATCAGGCAGTAACCTCATTATTTGTTCTTTCTAAAGGACAGTATGTCCAAATTTGATCGAAATTAAGCGTCTTCTGACATCGACTTATAATTTCAGCATAGCCTGTTTAGACAAACAATGGCGTCTAATCGTATATTAGTTTGCTAACACGTAGGAGCGATTTTCACTTTGATTAATCTAGAAGGAGAGGGGCGTCCTAAAATATGGTTTTTGCTTTTCGAAAAATGCAATTTTGGGTTTTTATTTTATCTTAAAAGTCTTGCTTTTTCTGAATATAAAAACAATATCGATAAGTGGTTATGTCCATTCTAACGTCTTTTACCCATTATCATTCAACAGATGTCCCAGCCTACTGTCAACCAGGATTTCGCTCCCTCTGTCTGCTACATGCAGTGGTAGATCATCACTATTTTGGGCCGGATATAGGTAAAAGATGCATAAAACACATAATTATGACTTCCTTTATGACTTCCTTTAGCTATATCTTGAGCCCCAATGCCAGGGATGGACACTGGGTGGCCATTCGCAGGCGATCACGCAGAATATCAGTGTAAGCTTTCATCCAGCTCTCTAAAATGAACTTTCACCTCCTAAAAAGAGTGAGCTCTTTTTTATTTCTGATTTGGAGCACAGATATGGACTATAATGAGGGTCACGACATTCTTGGTTTGACAGAGAAAGATATGAAGGCTACATATAGGCCCTTAAAATCCGAAGATGACTCTATGGGAGCCCTTGTAATGATAGGCGGTAGGGAGCAAAATTCGAGAAAAGATATGAACAGAAAGTCAGGAGCAGGCGCTGAAAGATACAGAATTTATGGAGCCAGGGCTAATATGTGAACAAGGACTGCTCGAAGGCTAATAGCCGAATAGAAAACTCTCCAAGTCAATGTTTCCTCCGACTAACTGTCTAGTGACATGCTGTATGAAGGCCTAGATTTAGGGCGTCAAGCTAAATTGACAAGGAGAATTGAGAGATGACGGGGAAGACCATCTAACGGAACTGACAAGCTGAACTTTGACAATTCGGTTTATTGGTTTTGGCTTAATCGTAAATTGGCCCTGTCTATTCAGCAAAACTGCACTATTATGTCTATGAATTTAACCCCAGAAACGTCAGGAAATCGCTCTTGTCCAGCTTTGTGTGCTATATTCTGTGAAAAAAAAATATAATCATGTGAGTTTGAATAATTTCACTTTATAGGTGGGTTCTTCTGTCATTTCATCCTACATTCTCAACATTTTAAAAACTTCCAAAATTTCTCAAATAGTTGTTTTATCTTCAAGAATATGTATTGAGATTTATAGGGGTAGCATAGAGTTACTTGAGTGCTAGTTAACTCTTGTTATGCATCATTTCTCTCCATAGACTATTGTCAGCTTTCTTGTAGTTATCGTCTTGAAACATCGACATTTTGCCGGAGACAAAACTCTAGTTGTCCTGTAACCTGACAATCTAAACACTTCAATAGCAAAATCGATGGATAAAATGACACGTTTGTGACTTTAGTCAGAGCCTTTTGCTGTCTTTCACGACAAAACTCCAACATGGGGTAGTCACAATACTGACGTTGGATTCACCTACTGAAACTAAAGGGTAGAACCATCGGAAGGAAAACAAATTACAATGGGCTGACAGTTGCCAGGGCTTCGCTCACAACAAGAACCTGTATTTCGACATACGCACTGTATATCTTTATGGCGCTTTGCTCAGACAGTAGAAATAACATAAGGAGAAATCCAAACACTTAACACTTGACTTCAGTCCCGTTCCACACTCTGTTATTTCTCAAACAGTTGTGTGAGAAAGCATTTCTTTAACATAAAACAGGGTAGTGGGGGAGGGGGGGCACGTGAATGATGGGTTAGCCACCTGCTCCGCTGTGAAAACTTACGTCACGGGTTCGAATCCCACGTGGGGGGGTTGAGAAAGACTAGAACCTACCTGAACGGGTCCCTGCTTGGGTTTTTTTTTGCGAAAGGTGCCCGACGCTTAGCCTTCTGGGATAAGGGCTACTATATTTTGGAGCCTTAGTGTGCACTATTGCTGTCCCTGGGATTTTCTCTTTTTCTTTTTTGTATTTACCAAAAGTAGGCTCTGGAGTATGAGCTATAAACTTTCTTCAAGAAATCAAGGAAACAGTGAAACTATATAATTGGCAAGACAATCCGAACCCTTTGCATTAAAATTAAAAATCAAAAAGTAATCGTTGCAACAAAATATGTCATGGCAAGGCTCAACGTGAAGAGTTAAATCTCAGCTAAGCTAATCATTTATTTTCTTATTGAAAACAAAAACATGTTATGTAGTTTAATCTGTAACTTTCCTATCACAGCAAACTGCGAGTCTCTGGAGACAACTAAGAAATCCCGAAAAAAAAAAATGAAGGCAATTCAGTTTGAACAGGGCCGTAGACAGATAAATGGGAAGATATTAATTAAGTAGCTAAATGGATGGATAGAAGTGTCGATAATGAACAATACAAGGCAACGCATAAATAGATGCATACAAGGAAAATGAGAGAAAGAAAAGCGACAAAGAAGTTACGAAAGTAGAACACATCCGGGCATGTAGAATGCTCGAAAAGAAATAAATGTTAAACAGAGATAAACAGATAAGTAATATAAGAAAGTGGATCAATACATAGACTAATGACTAGATAGACAGAACAGAGACAAGCCTATAAACAGATCAATAAATAGGTAGCTACAGACAATATTTTAGATTCATCCTAGAGACAGCAACATGTCATAAAATGAACTCATAGTTGGCTTCTTCTGCAAAGCAAAAAGTAATATTTATTTCGCTTCGAATGTTATTACACAAAAGTGTGAGAAGAAAAGAGGGCATAAGTTTGTCAACACTTTACAAACATAAAATCTGAAACTTTAATACAGAGTGGTAAATATAAGTATATATTTCCCATGGATCGGAGACGAGAAAAAAAAACAAAAAAACATGAAAGTAACTCTAGAATTGAAATGTACCGAACAAATAAATAGATTTAAAATGAGCATATCTAGGTCATATCACAGCTTGCATGATAAAAAGAAACATGTCAAAAAAGGGTTATAAATATTTCAAATATTTTTACATTTAATTTAGAAAAATAATTCTTGCAGTTCATGACATGTTGTTATAATAATAAAATAAAATAATAATAATAATAATAATAATAATAATAAAATGTGTGTTGATACCAGGTGGTGTTAATTTTGTAACTAAATGTTCCAGATACTTGAACAAGCTCTATACTTCGCACTGACTCTTACCCAAACTCTAACCCGAAACTTAACTCGAGCTCTAAAGATAAGCTTAACTTTGTTGAAGTCATTTGGCCTGATGTGGATTCTTCCTTTTGGAGTCCACAATCTAGATTTAGCATGTACAAGGTCTAATCCACTGTTCTGAACCAAGTCATACGATGTAATCTGATTGCTCACAATTATAGCCGATTGACTCTACTTCTACCACCTGGTTGCAAAAGCCCCTGCCATGAAAAGAAAACAATGAAAAAAAATGTTCAAATATGTTTCTGTCCTAATATTTTCACGGTCACTAGTCCTTATTAATAGATTTATTTCGACTAAGCGAAAGGTTGGAAATACCGGGGTCTATTTTTAGCAGGGGATACAAACACTCCAAACTATTCACAAGTTTGTCTCACTTTTCGGTTTGACCCTGCTGCGGTAGGGATGAAATGTGTGACTAAAACTCTACGCTGTGAGCCTATTGAACCTACATGCCCTCCAAACAATAGTAGTAGTGAGTAGTGTTAATGATTTAATGACGTAGGGAAAAGTATGACGTACTTCCGGCGTCGCGTTTTCCCCGAATTTTGCTTTCAACTAGTGTTGTAGGATTTCGTGGTGGAGCGAAACAGACATAAGTGAGTGTTGTATTTTCAGTAGGGGGTACAAACATTCCGCCGGGGATTTCCAGATCTGTGCTTAGTCGAATATGAACTATTTTCTTTCTGTTCTTTTTTTCCCCTTGTTGTTATCAACATCTCTAGTTTTCACGCTGTTGTTGTTGCTGCTGCAGTTGTTGTTTTATCGTTCAAAAACAAATTTTACCATTTGTCATAACTTTATATTTCTTAGTCCTTAAAAAAATTAATTTTCCTTATCAAAATGACAATTAATATCATTTACAAATTTTTTTCAATTGACATAAAACAAATTCGTTATATGCATGAAAAAATGATTAACAACATGGACATGACTGAATTATATTATGATTGTAAACAATGCATCAATAATAATACAATTTGTTTTATAAAGACAATAATATGATGGTTTATGACCAGTCCCAGATTCTTTTTATATCTTGATGTGATAATCAAACAATCTTTGATCAATTCAGGAATCCATGAGCAAAATGTGTAATTTTGAGACATGGTCCTACTAAAAAAAAAACATTCAAAAGCACAAAATGGACCCAAATTTAAGAACTGCGTCATTTCAAACAATGGAAATTAGGATCGGCGATATCTCCAAATAATAAGAAATCCTTTAAGATCAACGCTAGTCCACGAAACGGCTAAAATGAATGCGTTAAGCCTTAGACAACACATACTTTTTAAGCCCAAGCTGCATTCCAAATGAGAATGAATTATTTTTCTTATTAAACTAGGAGCCAGTGAGAAAAAAAAGAGAGAATGCACTTGAATAGTGTTGAAGATAAATATATTTTATTAATGAGTGAAAAAACAAATCAATAACTAGGTAAATAAATAAATAAATAAATATTGATAAATATATAAATAAATATAAATATATAAATAAATAAGGAAATATTTAGTTTACAATCATTCTTTACAGTAAACAACAGACATATACGTTATTGATGAACAAGTTAAATCTTCCTAGCATTGAAAGCGAATAAGAATTCATTTAATTAAGATCAACGTTAATATGGTGCACAAACAGGTTTGCTTCAGACATGTTTGAAGGAATATTAAGTTTGAAAAGCATAAAATATAACTGTAATTCAAGAACGATGTCACCTTTTAACAATATTCATATACTGGACATCAGTGTTGACACATGAAACAGTAACAAAAATAGCATTTTTAGGGGCAGCGGCAACTAGAACAGCATGTATAACATGAACAACAACAACAATAACAATAACGACAGCAATAAAAATAGCAACGTCTTTGCTGTAACAAAGACAGAGTTTCAATATTACAAGGCAATCTGAGTATGGACAGGACATCAAATGGCAGAAAGAACTACAAAGACATGGGGGAAGGGGGAGGGGGCGGGGGGGGGGGTAACCAGTCCTATCGCATAAACAACGATAGTATCAAAATTTATCGTGCATTAACTGTTCACTTCAAGATTCTACAGCTTGAGAATACATATGTCTCGCAACCAGTCAAAATGAGACGTATGTCGATTTTTCACGATATGGGGTTTTTGGTATCATATGAAAGCTTTCGGGTGGTGAAAAAAGTTCTGAGCTAGCTTTATTCTAGCCAGAGATATTGCAGTTTAAAACAATGACTGAAATTCCGAGAAAATCGAGTTTAAATGAACGATCAAACGAATAAATCTACATACCTACCTCACAAGAATCAGATTTTAATGAAGTAATATTTATAAATGGAGGGTAAGACCGATACTGTCTTGTTCAGAAATGAATGTACTTTCGATTTCTGCAATAATAATAATAAATAAATAATTAAAAAAAATCGATATCTGACCCCCATCATTCAATGCCCGATTTCTCGGTTCTAGCCCAGCGACTTACGTCTTATTTCGACTGGCCTCGAGACATATATCTTAAATAGCACTAACAAAGACACTATACCGATAAGACCGGACTCTAGGCCAAATTTGCGATTACCGCGACATGTAGCGCCCCCAAGCGTCGAGAGTGTATAGCCTGTCATGTAAACAACAATGGCGGTAATCATGACACCAAGAGGAGGAGGGCAGTGATGTGCAAGCATTGGTTGGACAAATTCAAGATCGAAGAACAATGGCATGTCATTTTTTTTTCCTTTTTCCAAAAGCTCGAGAAAGGTGATTAGAGTACAAATAGTTCATATTCGACTAGGCACAGATCTGGAAATCCCCGGCGGAATGCTTGTACCCCCTACTGAAAATAGAACGCTCACTTATGTGTTTCGCTCCACCACGAAATCCCACAACACTAGTTGAACACATAACTTCGGGAAAAACGCGACGCCGGAAGTACATCATACGTTTTCCTACGTCATTCAATCTGTTAACACTATTCACTACTACTATTGTTATTTGGAGGGCATATAAGTTCAATAGGCTCACAGCGAAGAGTTTTGGTCCCACATTTCCTCCCCACCGTAGCAGGGTCAAACCGAAAAGTGAGATAAACTTGTGAATAGTTTGGAGTGTTTGTACCCCCTGCTAAAAATAGACCCCGGTATTTCCAACCTTTCGCTTGCTCGGAACAAATCTATTGATCTTGATCTTGAACACAAAAACTAGCAACGCAAGCGGCGCAACACGCAGTTTTTAGTGACTCAAAGTAGGCTGTGTACGCACTAGGAGAAGGCGCGGTTGTTCAGGCGATGAATGCTGTGCCGTACGGGTATAAGGATTGTTCACTTTGTTAATGGTTCATATGTATTGACTCATTTCCAATGATTGTAGATTGGACGGAATGGGAATCGAAACGACACAAGCAAACAGACTGGCTAAATGAATGCTTCTCAATTAATTATGAAAGGTAGCGCACATTGATATTAATTCCCGAGGCTCCCTCGATCTAATATTTATAAGACATCTGTTTATTCGCAGTTACCCTCATTATCTTTGCCCCAGTAGAGAGAAAGCTGGATATTGTTGATAGATCTACATTGCCACAGCATTTAAAAAATCTTTAGGACTGAGAGCGTTCTGCTATAATGGTCTTCGTCAACTACTGTAATTTTAATGGTGCAATACTGATGACAAAAAAAGAACGATTCCTCTCAAACTTACGGTTCTAAACCCCTTCAAAGTGTTTTCCATAACACTAGGCCTACTCTAAAGTTTCTTGGAAGCATTTTCGAAAAAAATGCTTTATTCAGTGTCAAAATTAAGATTTTTTTTTTAATCAAAAGATCTTATTTTAACACTAGATTGGAGTGCTGAGTTACCTAAGTGACGATTTTCATACAAGAAATTTTAATATGAGAAGTAATTATAGAATGTAGTCAGGACCATTCAAATAATTATGGGAGGTTTTCACCATTTGTAGACTGCGGAATGCTGGAAGGATCATGTATAGAATAAAAGACATGTGAGTTTGTTTTGAATACTGTAGAGATATTGCGACACTTTTCGTGACAATAGAGAATATCCCATTTTAAAAATATTTTTTAAAAAAATACTATGTATTATTGTACGTTTTTGAAATTGTTCACTGGATTTTGAAGGCTTAGATGCTACTCTTCATCGGGGAAATGACTGGTAAAGGCAGCATTCTTCACCATTTTTCAAACAGTTTTTTTTTTCTTTGTTTCTTGGACCAAAAGCGATTTTACATTCATTTTTGTTATTGATACATACTGTCGACAATATCAAAAAGCCCCATTAAAAAAAGCATTTATCCAAGACAGGTTATCAATGGTTTGTGCTATACTATATGAAGCCTGTTTCACAACGTACTTTTATAATGTTGTGTCATAAATCATTTCACATTGGAAATTTGGATATATATAACTTTATGCGTTATCGTGGTCGTGAAATTTATCACAAGCTAAATAAGGCAGAATTTTGGAAATAATCACATTGTAATGATAATGATTGTGAGCTATATCAAAGCCTACCATTATCATCATCATATAATTATAGGATACGATCTTATAGCATGAAAAACGCAACAACATTATAACAACGTCATGACATATATATTATTGAAATGTTTGAGCTAAAATAGAAAGTAGAAATATCCATCATATTTCTTTGTCATCTGTTTCTAATTGTTACTACTCTGTGTATGTTTACTAAAACGCTATACTTCTTGAAGGCCACGGTTGACGGATGGAATGAAGAATGAATTTGAGTATGCGTTTTCTTTGCTTGAAATTACATATTAGATATTGTTATCACTGGTTCCTTGTCACCAGAAATACTGAATTGTTGTGACAGAAACACATATTTCAATATGCATATGTAATAAAAGTGTTTCTCTACTCATTATTTCTATATAACCCTTAAAAGATGAAGCATTTCTTTCGTGTCAGATGCTTTCAAATCCACGAAACATAGACAGCACAGTCAAATTATTGATTAAAATCAAAACGTTCTCTCAGCTGAAATCCAAAAATCTGTTTCTTAAGAATCATATTATCCATTATTATTCGGACTTCCCCCTTTCCTTTGTTTTCGTGAGGCTTTTCTCCTGATGTAAATAACAGCTCTTGATCTCCTGATCTGGGTCAAGGTTACCGTGCATTGGTAGGGTCAAGGACTCCAAACTGCATGAGGGCTGCGTCATTTCCGCCAGACGTGATGACGTACGAATCGTCACAGGTGAAGGTCGCACACGTGACGTTGGATGAGTAAACTTTTGTCTGTCTGTAACCGGCCTGGCAATCAATGGTAAAAACATATGTAAGACTTCTACACAGTCTAAAACAGTTCATTACGATGATGATTGTTATTATTTTCTATTACTGGATCTATGTCTCCCATATGTCTTTCCAATATCATGAAATTATGAATCACCTTGACGAAGAAATGCAAAACTGAAAATACCTTTACCTCCTCTCCCCCCCACCCCTTATTTACAAGCTTTGTACCTAGAGGATCCGAGGATCAGTGGATAA
>JBCEWB010171558.1:0-10199 GCA_039654565.1 Peronia peronii | reverse complement strand
GGGAGGAAAAAACCTCCCCCCCCCCCCCCCCCCCCACACAGTTCCAACCGCCATTTTCTCCCCCTCCACCCCCCCCCCCACCCCTTTTCTCTCTCCCTCTCTCTCTGTCTCTGTCTTTCTCTCTTTCTTTTATAAGGGGATTTCTTTTTCTTTTTTTCACTAATATAGTTACCTCCATTTGCTAGACAAATGTCTTGTTGAACAAACAACAAAATATGTAGAAAGAAAAAAAAAAAAAGGAACAATTTGACTGTTTGCGAAAGCCACATAATGAAAAAATTGATAAAAATTATTTTGTAAGAAAGGTGTTTTCTTCATAAGCAATAATTTTGCCATTTTTAAAAATTTTTTTATTTTATTTTATTTATTTATTTATTTTTTTTTTTTTCTGCTCAGCACTCCAAATTAAAGGAAACAAAGTGATGTTCATCCCTCTTTACACTGATTGTTCAATAATTCTTGTGTCTGTTAAAGAGAGGTACATATGTTTGAGCTGGTGGAGCACAGTCTTCAATAGTATAGCAAATCAAGTCTTTCCACATAAACTGTTTTATGACAGATGAAGTAAGGAACTCGCCTATGGAGAAACTTCAGTCATGCATTAAAATAGCTGGTCCATAAACTTGTTAATAAGATTATCCCTTATGCACAGCAGGCATACAACAGCAGGTGAATGTATAATATGTTTGCTACAGTTAAGCCTGGTGAAAGATTTTAGGTAAACAACTTAAGACAAATACATGTATTTGGGATAGTCCCGGCAGTCTTAATAATAATATGTTTCTTACTGTCACATTGTCCTGAGGGCAGAGACCAAACGCCACCTTGTTTGCACACAGAGCTCATGTCGCCCACTGGGTGATATCCTTGACGACATTGTAGGGTGATCTGGTCCCCTGTTGTCTTGCCGGGTGGGGGCGGCTCCACATTCTCCATCTCAATACTCTCAGCACATAGATCTGTAATAACAGTCTTATAAATCAATGCTTAGCTTGCTGTTACAATATCAAAATCTCGTATGAATTTGATCTAACCTTTGACGTTTCAATATTCTAGTGCCAGCAAAAGATGTATAACAACGGTATTATAACCAGTGCTTAGCTTGATGTTACGATATCAAATCTTGTATGGATTAAATTTTGTCTCTTCAGTATTCCAATCTGCAATGCAAGCCAATGCTTAGTTTAGTCCTGTATTATAAATCAATATCAGACCTCATTTGGATGAGAATTAGATCCTTGACGAGCTATTCAATTTCTATAATCTAAGCATGTAGGCCTACAATATTCTTAGTAATCTTAGCCAGTTCTTAGATGGGCCTTACAATACTTTGGTACAACATAAAATCTCACACAATATGGATAAAAATTTAACCCTTTCACCATCAGGAAAACGGAAATGTTCATTCCATTGTCTCATTGTGTTAAACATAGACACCGGGATCAAATGCGTAAATATTCAAAAAGTTTTGTTGGTTTGCCATGGCTAAAACTGAGGTCTTCAAATGATTTTTCTTGATGTCCTAACAACTCGGCAGCCAAAGAACAATTTATATCAGATCCATTCACTGAAACATACAACAGAAAGTTACATACACAAATCGTTATGATATGAACATAACTACCCTGAAGTGATGACTACATAATTTTTTGTTTGTCTTTCCTTTCCTCCTTCTTCTTCTACTTCTTCTTCTTTGTTTGTTTGTTTGTTTTTCTTTTGTTTTGTTTTTATTATAACTTTCGAGCTTTAAAAAAGTACTTAGATCTATAGGTGCCAACACATTTGTGTATCTGATTACAAAAATTGTTTGCATTTTCATGATTGTCACTATCATCTTCAAAAGTATTTTATCTGATAGTATATGGAAAGCACACTGAAACAATAAATAAATTAACACATAAATAAATAAATAGTAAATAAATAAATAAACAAATATGCAACTAAACAAATGCATAAAATGAAATAATAAACAAATACATAAATAAATACTAGATAAAAAAAATAAATAAATAAATTGTCCTCTCTTTCTCTCTCTCTCACTCTCTCTCTAATCCTACTCACCAATAATGAAGAGGCACTGAGGCGGTTCTGAGTCCCAGAGACCACTCTCTGAACACGTGATGGCACGCGCTCCCACCAAAGTGTACTCGTCCACACACTCAAAGTCAATGACATCACCCACGATGTAGGGCTCAGTCTTGATGCCACTCACAATCCGTCCATTGACTGGCTCGGCTATCAGAGAACTGCATGTTCGCACTGAAACAGATCAAGTTTATGGATGATATTAAAGTCACAGAAGTTCTCACCTGGCAAGATTTAAGGGCAGCAAGATCGCAATTAAATAAATTTCTAATAAATTTCTCATGCCTGAAGTAAAAGAGAAATTACTTGCTGTCGAATGAAGAGACGGGTGCTGGTTCAGATCTTTTATTTATCTCCAGTTTAGTTACATAATGTATCGGTGTCTGGCTTAAAAATTATATTCTATCAAAATTTTCATTATTACAATGATGCTTTCCTCTGTCTTGTTAGACTCAAATAACTGAAAAAAAAAGCCCGTTGTTCTGTGAACAAGGAAAAAGGCTGGGTCGTAACTGACTAGGTCAGAATTAGTTGAAATCAGGGATTTTCTTTAGACAGTGTGTGTAAAGGGCTGTGAAGTAAATAAGATATCAAACTGACTGGCTTGCAGAACCAAACTGTTTAAACAACTCTGCATAGACTTTGCTTACCTTGACACTGCAGGTTCAGTGGTGACCAACCACCATCCGCCTGACAGTCACTCGTAGCTGTGCCCAACAGATCATAGCCCGGGTCACACTTGTAGGTCACCGACTGGCCAAAGGTGAAGTTCACACCTTCATAGGTAGCGTGGTCTATACTGGGTGGACTGTTACAGGTGATAGGAATGCAGACAGGCAGGTCATCGGTTTCCCAGATTCCCAGATGGTTACAGATGATAGTAGGGTGACCAGTCAGTCTGTAGCCTGGGTCGCAGGTGTAGAATGCCTGGGAGTTGTAGGTATCACCGTCAAAGACATGCGTACTGTGGGCGATGTCAGGTGGTAGACTGTAGCACACAACAATCTCACAGGATGGTATCTTGCCGTACCAGTCTCCGTCAGTACCGCAGGTCAATGTGATCTCATTGTCAACATCATTGATCATCTGATAGCCCTTCATACAAGAGTAGGTCACAGTGGACGAGACATTTCGTCCAGAGTCATCCGTGATCTCGGCATTCTCTATCAGAGGTGGAGCCGCACAGCTGACACGTTTGCATTCTGGGAGCTCTGCAGACCACGAACCATTGACTAAGCAAGTTGCATTTATCTCTCCTTCAATTTCAAAGCCGGTGAAGCATGTAAAATTAGCAATGGCGCCAACACGAGTGTTTGGGTACATGACAAATCCATTGGGCAAGCTATCCAGTTCTGGACATGTCACGTCTTCACAGAAAGGAAAGTCCTGTTGCCACTGACCATCTGCTCCACAAGTGACTTTGTTGAGACCTGCAAGTTCATAGCCAGCCTCACAGCTAAAGACGGCCACCGACTGGTAGGTGAGGCTGGAGTAGAGCACCTCACTGTGAGGATTGGGCGCCGGAACAGGGCAGCTGATCATCATGCACTGAGGAACTTCTCCAATCCAAGTGCCATCCTCTCCACATATCAAAGTGCTGGAGTTGACTAAAACATAGCCAGGTTTGCAAGTGTACATGGCTATACTCTCAAAGGTTGTTCCTGATGCTGACACGCTACCATGCTGTATTGCTGGTGGAGTTTTGCAGTCACTGGGAGAACATCTGGGACTTCTGCCTGACCACTGACCAGAGTCTGAGCACTTTCTCTCAGATTTTCCCACAAGATTATAGCCGGGTGAACATTTATACTGAGCAATAGACTGATAGGTGGTGGCTTTGTAGTTCACAGAACCAGAGTCGATACTCTGAGGATCCTGACAGTCAACAGGAAGACAGGCATGTGAGTCACTGGACCATTGGCCTGATGCCAGACACTCCACCACTTCTGGCCCTGCCCTCAAATATCCCTTCTGGCAGTCATAAGACACCTTGGCTCCGTATGTGGTCCTCTGGCTGGCTCTGTACTTTCCTTTGGCAAGACTGGGTAAGGTTCCACAGTCCAGAGGTTCACAGACAATATGGGTACCATTCCAGACACCCAGGTCAACGCAAGTCAAATATGAGACTGATTCTAAGCTGGAATAACCCGAGTCACAATGATAAATGGCAAAAGAGCCGAAATCTGTTCTGTTATTATCCAAAAAATAGTGAGCAGTTTGGATCTCGGGAGGAGGTCCACAGTCAACCGACTCACAAGATGGAGTCTCTCCTTCCCATATGCCCATATCTCCACACACTAGGGATCTTTGTTGCTCATCATTTAAAATGTAACCTTCGTCACAAGTGTACTCAACTACTGAAAGATACTGTGTACCATTTGAAGTGTAAGTAGCGTAGGTAACCAGTGGTGGAGCCAAGCAGTCCATGGGAGAACATTTAGGATGCTCATACACCCATGACCCATCAACATCACAAAATAGGGAGCTTGCACCCATCATGAAGTAGCCTTTGTCACAGTTGTAGAAAGCCAAGTTTCCCAGGGTTGTGTTGTCCACAGAAAATGAACCATGCTTAATTTCCGGAGGTGATCCACAGTCAATGGGAGCACAATACATGTCAGGATCATATTCCCAACTGCCGTCCGCAGCGCACACTACTGTGCCATCGCCCTGTAAGATGTAGCCAGCATTGCACTGGATATTGGCTTTGCTCTGGTAAGTTGTTTGGTTGACAAAGACGGTGGCTTGTGGAATGACAGGCGGGGGGCCACATTCAACTTCCATACAGAGGGGTAGAGTGCCCAGCCAGGTGTTGTCAGCTCCACAGGTCAGCAGACTATTGCCTATGAGCTGGTAGCCAGCCCGACATTTGTATGTGATTGTTGCCCCTTGTCTAAAGTTGTCTCCCTCAATGATGGCATGCTCAACATCTGGCGGAGCACCACAGGCCAGAAGAACACACCTGGGCAAGGCCTCCACCCACTTCCTATCTGCTCCACATCTCAGTTCAGATTCTCCTATCAGGCTGTAACCATCCTCACAATACACTGCCAAAGTGCTGCCATAAGTCAGTGGAGACTGTGAGAATATGGCATTCTCTATCTCGGGCTGAGGACATTTGACTGGCGTGCATTCTACATCTGTACTGGACCAGCTGCCATCAATAAGACAATCACTCTGAGCTTTCCCAAGGAGTTCATATCCTTCATCACACTCAATGGTTACTGTATCGCCATAGATGTAAAACACATCATCAGACCGGGTAACATTGAGGTCTGAGAAATCATCAGATCTGACGAAAGCATATCCATTTTCGAGAGTGAAGAGGGGACAAGTTACCACCTCACATCTTGGAACTGCAAAATTCCATTGGCCTGATGCCATGCACCGTAAAGAAGATTTTCCAAAAAGAGTAAATCCCTGATTGCAAGAAAATGAGATGGTGGAGCGGTAGGTGTAGTCGCCTCCAGAGACAGTTCCAAAGTCTATGCTTTCAACCCTTGGGCACGAGATTGGATAACACTCAATGAAATTGACTGACCACTCTCCAGAGGTTTCACAAACTTTTACACCTGTCCCATTCATGATGTAGCCTTTGTCACAGGTATAACCCACTGCATAATTGACAGGAAAGAGATCAGCACCCGCTGTGCTGTTACCTCGACAGTTTGTAAATTGTGGGGGTGGGGGACAAAATATTTGCTCACATTGTACTCTGGCTCCCGACCACGCCCCGTCTGCCTGACATTCTTTGTAGTTAGCGCCCACGAGTCGATAGCCAAAATTGCAGGTGATATTGACATGGTCCCTGTACCAATAGGTGTCTCCAGTCAGGAAACCATTGGACGGTGCTGAGGGCTCACCACAGGAGATTCTAACACAGATGGGCTCTATTCCACTCCAGGTCAGCGTAGATTCACACACCCTCGTTTTGTTTCCTTGAAGTTCATAACCCTCATCACAAGAGTAAGTGATGGTATCTTCAAACAAGTAAGAGTTTCCCATGATAAAACCATTTTCTATTTGTTCTGGGGGATAACAGAAGTCTCTGATACATTTTGGAGCAAACCCTTGCCAAACACCTTCCTCTGAGCACTGCCTAAAGCTCTCACCTTCCAAGAAAAAACCTGGATTGCAAAAGTATTCAATCCCTTCACCATAGACAAACTCACCCAGGATCTCCCCATTCTCAAAGGGCTCAGGAGGACGACCACAATCTATGGGAGTACAAAACGGCTCATCATCGCTCCATGTTTGGTTGGCCTGACACACACAGACATTCGAACCAACCAGCTCAAAGCCCGGGTCACAGAAATACCGGATGCGATGCCCGAATGTGTACTCGTTGCCTTCGATGTAGCCATTAAGGATAGCCGATGGCGTGGGACACAGAACTGGCACACACACTGGGGACAGTCCGCTCCAGGCCCCACCCAGAAGACAGTCCAAGACATCATTGCCTACCAGTTCAAATCCAGACTCACATTTGTATAGCACTGAGCTGTTGTCTAACAAGGTGAACATGCCAAACTCAATGTTATCCGGCGGTGGACAAGGTATTCTGACACAGATAGGGGGAGGTAAGTCAAATGTTCCAGTTTCTAAGCAAGACAACAGATTGAAGCCTTGGATTTCATAGCCAAAATCACAGCGATAAGAACACGTGTCTCCAAGTTTGTATTGTGCACGAGGATTCTCCAGGCTTCCGTATGGAATGTCAAGTGGGGGACTCGGGCAGGTGATAATCTGACAGATGGGTAATGGGTCACTCCACTGAGCTGAACTTAAGCACTCAATAGTTTGGGCGCCAATGAGCTCATACCCCGTGTCGCAGGTGAAGAAAGCCAGGCTTCCATAGACATTGGAATCTGACAGAACTGATCCAAATTCCAGAGGTGCCAGAGCAGGGCATTCTACAATCAGACAGCTCGGGAAAGATTCACTCCATGCGCCATCTGCTGTGCAAGTGGTGACTGGATTCCCTGACAGTTCATACCCTTTCACACAATCAAATGTGACATTACTTCCATAGGTGAAGCTTGGTTCATCAAACACAGCATATGGAACATCTTCAGCATCAAAATAAGGGCATTTTATGATGGTGCAGGTAAAGTCTATGTATGACCAGGTTCTGTTCGCTAAACATTCAGATATGCTTCCACCAGAGGCTTCATAGCCCGTATTGCACTCATATTCAACTTTAGACTGGTACAGTAAATCTCCCTGGACACTGACAAAGGCATTCGGTATAACTGGTGGTTCACCACATGACACTTTGACACAGTCGGGCTCCTCACCAGACCAAGTGGCGTTTGCTTGACAAATACGTTCCTGGGAACCTGTGACCTCATAACCTTCGAAACACTCAGTGGTCATGACAGACTTATAATCAGCACCGGAAGATAGTAGGGGATATCCATAGTATAAACGTGCTGGTTCGGGACAGACAACAGGCACACATTCTGCCTCACTATTAGACCAAGTGCCATCATCTTGGCAAACTCGCTTGAAATCTCCATACAAGTCGTACCCTGGTTCACAGTCATAGAAGATGGCATCGTTATATCCAAACTTGTCCCCTTGCATGATGGCATGTTTCACTGGGTCTGGGGGCTGGCAGAACACCTCAGCACAAACAGGTTGTCTGTCAGACCATTCTCCTGACTGCTGGCAAGTTCGCACCGCTGCTCCCACCAACTGGAGACCTTCATCGCATTGGTATTCAGCCCTGCCATCATATGTGTAGGCCGTGACAGTGACTGTCCCATCTGGTATAGTAGGATCCAATTGTGGACAGGTGACTCTCTCGCAAGAGGGAAAGATGCCCCATGAGCCATTGCTTAAACAGGTGAGCTCTTCATTGCCGACCAGCTTATAACCTTCGTTGCAGAAGAAGCGGAGGGTGGAATTGAACACTCTACCACTTTCTTCATGTCCTCCATTGAGGAGAACGAGTGGAAAACCACAGTCAACAATATTACACTCAGGCTCTTCTCCACTCCACTCACCTTTGGCAGTGCATTGTCGGGTTTCATCTCCTCTCAGAGCATAACCAACATTACAGGAGTAGGAAACTTCATCTCGGAATTTGTTGGACGTGTACTGGATCACACCATTAGCTAACTGGACTTGAGACAAATCAGGACAGGATATGCGTTCACACACAGGAGCTTCGGGACTCCATACCCCACTTTGGTCACACTGCCGGAAAGGGTTGCCAACCAGCTCATAGCCTCTCTTACAGTCATAACGAATGACGGTGCCATTGACTGTTGTGATTTTAGTGTTCTCATCTGAGTCTGGCACGTCACAGCTGATTCTCAAACACTCCGGGTCATCCCCGCTCCATTCTCCCGTCTCTGTGCAAACCCTCTCTTCTGGCCCCGACAGCTGGTAGTTTTTATCACATGAGTATTTGATTTTGGTTCCAAATTTTCTCTTCAGAGTGGATACATAGCCATTGAAGAGTTCAGGCTTAGGACATTCAATTTCCTCACACGAAGGAGCTGGTCCATCCCACTTTCCATCCACCTGACATTTCCTCGTGGCCGGACCATCTAGTCTGTAGCCAGGGTCACATTGGAAGTCCACCACAGCCCCGTACATGTGATCTGTGGAGTTGCTGCGTCCATGAGAGATCACAGGCGGGATTATCGGGCAGTGTTTGGGGAGACACTCAGGCATCTGTCCACTCCAGCGTCCGTCAGCGTCACACGTTCTGATGGAATCGCCACTCAACTCGTAGCCCTCGTTGCAGGAGAAAGTGACCTCACTCAGGAAGCCTAAGCCCCCAGGAGGCAGACTGGCCACCCCATTCTCTAACTGTCCCATCTCCCCACAGTCCACGGGCTCGCAGACAGGTTGGATTCCACTGAGGGACAGGTCATCGAGACATCTTCTTGTTGCATCTCCAGCAAGGGTAAATCCTTTGTCACAGCTATACCTGTAGTATGAAAACAGATATTTTTCTTGGTAGACTTGGATAAGTGCGCCTACACTAAGATCATTTTAGCAATGACATATTTAATGCATTATTCATGAACCATTACAATTTGTGTGAAGTGGACATGCAGTATATGCATGTGGTTGAATACGAGAATTTAATTGTAGTGGTTTCCTGATCCTTGACAAATCTTTTGTCTTCAAACATAATGGCGTGAGGGGCTCTAGAAACTATCCGCAAAAAAGAAGAGAAGAAAAACGCAAAGAAGAGAAAGTGGACTGTGGGCACACAGATACCCTAATCGTGTTGCTTACCTGACAATTGACCCAATCGATAAGTCTTTAAACTCCACACTGCCATCCTGTGGCTCCTCTGGTTCACTGCACTGTGTGGCTGTACAGACTGGGGCTTCCCCACTCCAGGTGCCGTCCAACTGACAAGTTCTAGAGTCCACACCCTGGAGCTGGTAGCCTCTGCTGCACGTATAAGTGGCTATAGTAGCATATGACTGGCCGCTATGTAGTACCAATCCTGCAGGTACATGAATTGAACATTATATCAGCAAATTACGGCAACACTGGGCTAACATGGCATAAATGACATTCAGAAGTATAAAACCTTCCGGAAGAAACAATGTAAATCGAGATGCTGCGATTATCAAAGAGTCTGAGGGTAAGAAAAGCAAACCGTCAATGAACACAGGGAAATTGGGATTGGAATGGGTAAAAACAGAAGCCAAAGACCACAAAGACAACATGCATCATGGCAGGGTTATGTCACAAGCTGCAAACACACACTCACTCATACACATGCGTTCTCAAAACTAAAATCTGACAAAAAGAGAGATATTTAAGACAACTGGAAATTCATCTACTACGATACTCAGTCACTTTTATTAAAATGTTACACGTCCTCTTATATTTTTAAGGCTGACCTTGTGGGGGTTAATTCGTTCATTCTCCTACAAAAAGAAATCAATCAGGTGACAACAGCATTAATTACAGCATTAATTACCACAGTCTGATCACAAGGAGTTTCCGCACGGGTCCATTGAGAAAAGGAATATAGAGAGGAGTGGGGAAGGAAGGAGAT
Source organism: Peronia peronii (assembly GCA_039654565.1). Classification (NCBI taxonomy): domain Eukaryota; kingdom Metazoa; phylum Mollusca; class Gastropoda; order Systellommatophora; family Onchidiidae; genus Peronia; species Peronia peronii. Next base: position 79 of record JBCEWB010171558.1, on the reverse strand, counting down.
AAGGGAAACTAAGGCCAGATATGAAGGAGAAAAGGAAATAAAGAGTAAGGAAAGAGAGAGAAAAGCAAATAACATATAT
>JBCEWB010171536.1:0-10199 GCA_039654565.1 Peronia peronii | reverse complement strand
TCTATCTATCTATCTATCTATCTATCTATCTATCTATCTATCTATCTATCTATCTATCTATCTATCTTACTGTCTATCTTCCTGTCTATCTATCCCCTATATAATCTCTCCACCTGCATATCTCCTTACTCACTCACTCACCTACCTCTCTGTCTGCATATCTGTCAATTTACCTGTTCGCGTTGCCTCTAAGACACAATTTTATATGGAAAATTACCTTGGATAGATCTTACCTTTTTAAAATGTGGAACCAGCGGTTGAGTGGATCGACCAGTACCACAGGCGACATCCACAGCCAGCTCAAACTGGGCATTACCTCGAGTTCTGTGGTACTCCAGAATTGTCTCGAACACTCCATCAACGTAGGGAGGTCTGTACAAGTTGTAGTTTTCGGCGAACTTCTTGCCTGTATGATAACTGTGGGTATCACATGCGGCCATTTTTCCTTTGCTTTTGTCTATTGCTGGATTCCCTGTGTAACGAAGAAAGTAAGTTATGAACGGAAGAATGAACTTTAACCAACCGTTCAATAGTTCTGTGCATAACTGAAGATTTTCTTAAATGATTATTTACTTTGTTTCCATAACAGCTGTGCCCATGACATTAACGGTATATATTAATGTCTACTCTGTGTCATTGTTTAAGTCACCTGAACAGTTTTTCCCTAGTCGGTAATTAGACTTTGTTAAAGTATATCACTTAACTAACCTTCACCAATGATCTAGTCTGTCTGATACGGTTTTCTTTTTACTAGGACAGTGAGAACATACTTGTATCCACTGCTTGATTTATAGCTGCATTCTGTGTAGCTACCAGAAAAATAATGTGGTTGAACTCAACTAGTACAAAAGTACAAAAGGGGATGATTTGATCAAGACCACATTTGTTTGAATAACAAATATTCTGAAAAACAAATTGTGTTTAGTGAACGTCGAACAGTTAGGGCTACACAGAGAAAGATAGCTATGAAAAATTTTTTTATGAACCTTGTATTATTACTGTCGATTTGAATGTCGTTGTTTGAAACAGGTGCAGTATTACGGTAAAACGAAAGCTTCAGACTGATTTGTATGTTTTCGTAGATGAATACAGTCAGGATTGCCGAATGACAATAGCACATTGTTATACTGTTTTCATTTGTCAAATAACCCCCCCCCCCTCCCCGTTCTCTCCTTTCCTCACACACCTCGAGTGAGGGAGTTACTTCCTGTAAACTTGTACGTAGAAAGATTACAGAAGGGAGGGAGTGAGGGAATTACTTACTGTAAACTTGTACATAGTTAAAAAGATTACAGAAGTGATTGAGTTACTTACTGTAAACTTGTACATAGTTTGAACGGTTTTAGAAGAAATGAGTGAGTTACTTACTGTAAACTTGTACATAGTTTGAACGGTTTTAGAAGAAATGAGTGAGTTACTGTAAACCTGTACAGCTGAAATTGACTTGGCAGACAGTAATAATGTTGTACTGACTGGCTTTTTTAATTACGTCAAAATTACAGTTATTTCAAAATTAAAATTATGTCAGGTTCACTAAAGCTAATCAGAAGATCCAAGTTAGACTATCTCTCTAAAAGCATAACACCGGAGATTCACGAAGAAGAAACAAAAGAGAGAGAAGAAATAATATTAGACATGGATGAAAGGAGAAAAATGGGATGAAAGGCTGTGGAATTACTAGTTTTACAAATCGCTTGTAGATGGCTGTTATACATTAGGTAATGTTATCATACATTTGTAGCACAAATCGTAAGAACAAAAAGAATAATGATTAAAGGCCATGCATCTACTTACTCTGTACAGTTGAACATGGGATAGGAAGATACCTCTGATGTTGCACTGACTAGATCAAAAGAGAGAGAGAGTGAGAGAGAGAGAGAGAGAGAGAGAGAGAGAGAGAGACTGGCTGTACACTTATTTGACTAATGTAGCTGCACCACCTAAGAAAACAGTTTTGGACTAAGCTTGTGTTTTTGTGCATTGAACCAGCTGCAAGCCCACCTATATATGCTGTCTTCTCGTTTAACTACGCGGCAACTGCGTGGTCCAACAGGCTCCACACTCTCAGCCCTCTCCGTCTTTCCCCTCTTCACCCTCCATGTCCCAACTTCCTGACTCTATTTGTTTGTTTGTGTTGGGGTTTAACGGCACATCAGCACGATCACGGCCATAGTGTGCCATACGTGGTAAGATGCAGGTCAAGAAGAAGAACAGAGGAAAGAGAGCTGATAGAAGACAGGAGCAAGAAGAGAGAAAGGAGAGATATCATCCCTGAAACGTCGAGGATGGCATTCCATGGAAGGCATCCCACCAATGGCGGGCTTTCACCGCCTGTAGGTGGGAGCAAAGAACCTACTTATGTACACCGAGCTCCCACGGGGGCACTTTCTGAATGTATGTTTAGAGCCCCGTACAAATTTGATGAATTAAACATATGAAGGGGGTGAATGATATGTGGTGGAGCGATAACTGACAGACACATTCAACCATAGACAAACCATGTGAACTGAAAGAAAATCTCATTTCTTTTCGTTTAGAGGACCCTGAATGTTAACAGCGAGGTGTTAGGACAGTTGGAAAGAAAGGTGGAGACGCAAGTAGACAGATAAATAGAAGGGTACGTAGCCATAGCAACAGGGGTTGTCAGAGAGATGGGTGTGAAGTCATTAAATGTTACATGTTAAAATCGGAAATGCTTTGAATGTCAGTGGAAGAGGATGGAGGGAAGGGGTAAGGCAAGGAGAGCAAAAAGAAGAAGATAAAAGAAAAGTAGAAAGAGATTAGAAAGTAAGAACAAAGAGAGATAAATATAAAAAGAAAGGAAAGAAAGAGAAAGAGACAAGAGACAAAAAAAAAAAAAAAAAGAAGAGAGAGCACAATTAGAAATAAAAAAGAATGAACAAGAAAGAAGTCATTATTCCTCAGAAAGACATGTCATGTCATTAACTGTATAACGGTCTGCTGAGCTATGAAAGGCTTCTATTTTGGTTGGGGATAATCTTTAACCTCGGGCACGCCGGTATCCAATGTAAACACTGTTCTACTGTGTCTGGTTCACGTTTTCTTCCCCAGCATGGACAATCAACAACGATCAAATGGGTAAAAACAACTGAATATTTAAAATTCTTAAAATAAAGGACATTCCAGATGTCAAGATCTAGCAGACGATTGAGATATTTTGCTCACGGACGGTACGTCCCCAACGAGAGACCATAATGATGCAAACGTGCTTTGACTCGCATTTATGCTGAAACTATATATTTAAATCCAAATCTAGATCAGGGAAGGATGTCCTTTTTGCGGTGTCGCCTCCCCTTTGCATTTGGATTCCTATGGTTGACCAACAGGGAACTCCTGCCTAGGCCAGAGCTACACAATGTAATGTCTGCCTGTATGTATTCAGAAAATCAAGTTTATGTACGCTTGTGTTCGTTAATATTTTCTCCCTTCTGTAAGCTCTAGTCCAACCTTGAAGGTATTAGATCTGCATATAGACTCTAGATCTGGAGATGCGAAGCCTTCATTTTTTTAAAACACTTTCAATTAAAAAAAAAAAGATTAATTAAAAAATGTAACAGCAAAATTCTTGAAATAATAAACTACTAATACCTGAGAATTATGCCAAAATATGATGTCTCTGCCTGCCTCCAGAGCCGAGCTATTTAAGGCAGGTGATTCGAGTTGACTGCGATCAGAGTAAATTAGAAGTGTAATAGAGACTGACCTACTTAGCGCTTACCACCACATCGCTTGCAGTGGCAGTATATAGGGCACTCTGAGCCAGCATGCAAAGATCGTGAGTTCTATCTCCACTCCCAACTATCATCCTGCGAATCTTTGGGCCTTACGGGATAATCCCTGCCCACCCCATCACTTCATATGTTACGCACATGCAGGCTTAGGTGAAAAGAAAGTAAACAACAACTAATGGACATGCTCATACCACCATACATACTGTTTGTCCATTATGCTCCCCCTAAATGGATCGTCATCGGGTCTCACGGATAATCCTGTCCTCGCCCACGTATGTTTACATATAACAGATCTGGCCAGAGGGTCACAACTAGTCCTGGTCGCGTCGGCAGCGGCAGAAGAGAATGGCTTTCCTTCTCACACCGGGACTAGCACGGCACAGCTTAATTGGTGTTCCAATCAGACTCAGGTTGGACCGCAAAACGATACAACTAATATTAAACAAAGCTCTCCTGGCCTGCCACTGCCCTCACTGACTACTATGCCTCAGTTGCACATTAATGCCATAAGTATAAAACAGTTATATTGGGGTTGGCATAGCCCCCACCCCCCCCCCAAACAATGCAAAATTCAGAACTAGTCCAATGAGGGGCTTATGATTTGGTCATGTGCTCAAACTGCAGACCTTCCCCTGCGGGGGCCCGGGGTTTATGTAGGTTCTCTGCTCCACCTGCAGGCGGTAAAAGCCCACCATTGGTGGGATGTGTCCTATGGAGTGCCATCCTTGACATTTCAGGAGAGGCATCTCTTCTCTCTCTCCTTGCTCCTATTTTCTGTCCCGCTTTCTTTCCTCTTTTCTTCTTGACGTGCAAACGTATCTTACTGTGTTTGACACAATAGAGCCGTGATCGTGTTGATGTGTCGTTAAACCCCAACACAAACAAACTGCAGGGCAGAAAGTCTGGACTGTTGGGCTGACCATACAGTGACCAGACTGACGGCAGCACTGACTGAGAGAACTGTTGGTTTGTCTCCCCCAGATCTCTTGTTCCGTTTGCCGCCCATGCCGTTATGCCGTGTTCTTCATCGTGCTTATACTTCATGTAAACGTCCATCAACAGAAAAGTAATACTTAGTGAGTGCTGACTTTGAAATGTTTGGAAATATTTGTTTGTACCAAAGAGACTGGCAGATCGAGACTCTAGAGCCGGTTTAATGTAAGTCTCTAAACGCATAAATCCGCAGAGGTGGATTTTACAGGAGAGACAAAAAACTTAATAAATCAAAGTGAAATAATGAATCGCGTGTTTAGTTCATGTAACAAAAAGTGTAACTTTCATTGGTTCCATGGATTTGATATTTATAGAGGAGGTGGGGGAAACCCATTCTAGTTTAATAAAGCCAAAAATGTCATGACCCAAGTTTCCGGGCTTACGTGTTGAGAAGCTTACAGGGATGAATTATGGACTTCACAGGAATCTGGCCATGTATAAATGTTGACATACCTGTTGTATATCTGGTCGAGATGTTTTATCATGGACATTTCTGAATAAGCTGACAGTGAGTCAGTGTGTACAACATTAGCCTGTGGCCTGGTTGTTGTTTTTGTCAGCCTGAAGTCAGCCAGGTCACTACCTGTGTCAGTGACCCCCTCAGACGTCGCTAGACCCCTTAAAACATACATTTCCATTTGAGCACTTTCAGTCAGTCAGACAGTGTGTTGCTCCCACATCGAACGCCTTCTTCACTGAGTCAGTGCTTGTGTAGATGAGTTATTCAGAAAGACAAATGGGTTATCTCCCCCTCCCACAGCGTGTTCCACCCGCGTAAAAACCATAAAGTTAAATGTCCATAATGTTTATGAACCAACAGATGGCAAGTTTATTGTCACGTCAGCTCAGTCTGCTAGAATAATCTATAAAATTGTCATCTGTTATTTTATTATTAGTACATGTAATATTAACTCATTACATTTCACAAGATATCACAAGTTTTGCAGAGAATCTGAAGGGAAAAATACGAATGTTCATGTCTTGTGTGGTCCTTTGCTGATCTTTCTTGAACATGTTGATCACTGAGTAAGTTCTTTCTGTTGGAAGTGGTCAGTGTTCCCTGGCACTGTGCAAAGCTTGACCACAACTTGCAGGGAGTGGTCAAGCTCTGCTCTGTCCAGGGGTGGGTTTGGCTGCAGCTGTTGCTGACCTGTGACTTTTGACCTGTCTGCAGAAAAGAGGTCCTATCTTGTCCAACTACATCGACACCGAGGCCGACACAGAGGAAGAGAGACAAGTTCTGGCTGGGGAGTCTACGGTGAGTAAACCTTGTATGTGTGCATCAGTATGTGTGTACCAATATGTGAGCATTATTATGTGTGCATTTGTATGTGTGCATCAATATATGCATTGATATGTGTGCATTAGTATGTTCCCTGAGATATCCACCCCAGAGGAGGTTGAAAGGCATATATATACGGTAACTGCATTGAATCCATCAGTATGTGTTCAATCAGTATAATTGCATCAATATATGCGTATTTCTGCATTAATATATATTCATCAATATGTGTACACCAATATGTGCACATCAATATATGCAGATCTGTATGTGTGCATCAGTATGTGGGCATCATATCTGTGCAGCATGGCCGAGATAGTCTAATTTAGAAAGACTGAAAGGCCTACAAAAACTTAACCTTATGTGCATATCAACATGTGTATGTGAGTGTTTGGGGTGTCCGGCTAGGCTGTGACCTCTGTGACCCCTGTGACCCTTGTGACCCCTCCATCTCCAGGCCCTGATCCCGAGCAAGCACCATCATCACGCCAAAGGAAAGCCCATCTCCATCCTCAAGGCTTTGACCATCCCAGTAAGTCGTACGTCCGCACTCACCTTCGGCCACCACTCTCTCATTCTGTCCATGCGTCTGTCAGTCTGTTTGTTTGTGTGAGAATGTCCAAGCCTGTGCACAGATGTCCAACCTCCCATCTCCACAGGCAGACAAACTTTGGGCTATCGTAGGCAACTTCACAGGTCCCCAGCTTAGATCTAGTTCTTTTTCTGCATAAATACTTCACATTAACATATGGGGATGGTAACATGGTGTGTTAAGACCCAGAACATAAACTATATTTTTGCTTTTTTCATGTAGACACATGATCATCACTTTGTAGGTCATTGTTTGTCCAGTTAGTATCTTGACTTGAAAATGGATGTAACAATGTCCCAAGTTTTCTGTCCCCATCTGTTTGTCTGTGAGTGTGTTCATCAGCATTTGTGGACATACAAAATCCCTTCAGACCGTAGATCAGACATTTGTGTGTGTGGTTGTCAGTTGTGGCCACGTAAAGTCTTATTCCATCCTCTGTTGGATCTCGTTGCTATCGACATTTTCATCTTTTTATCTTCACTTCAATGTTTTGTACCACACTATCATTACTGTCAAATGTTCAGTACGGTACTGGCAATGTTGAGGACCGTACTGTCATTGTTGAGTACCGTACTGTCAATGTTCATTATCCTTGAATATACCATACTGTCAGTGTTCAGTACCATCCTGTCAGTGTTCAGTACCATACTGTCAGTGTTCAGTACCGTACTGTCAGTGTTCAGTACCGTACTGTCAATGTTCAGTACCGTACTGTCAGTGCTCAGTACCATACTGTCAGTGTTCAGTACCATACTGTCAGTGTTCAGTACTGTACTGTCAGTGTTCAGTACCATACTGTCAGTGTTCAGTACCATACTGTCAGTGTTCAGTACCATACTGTCAGTGTTCAGTACCATCCTGTCAGTGTTCAGTACCGTACTGTTAATGAGGAGACCCCCTTGTTTGTCCAAACATCACAACCACTCATATGATATTATGTGTTCATTTATACAGGGTATGTGAGCCATCTACTCACTCACAAGCACTCCCCCACACACCCATATACACTCACAGATGCACAAACACACACACACACACACACTCCTGCACACAGTTCTTCCTGTCCTTGCTTCCTCAACTCACATATGCCAGCATATACCCTCATAAACCCACACACAGCTACATATGCTCACATACACACACACACACTCACACACATTGCATCCCAACACATAAGATCATCAGCCCAATCAAACTGAAGATTTTTAAATTTCTCAGTCTGTGTGTTTGTCTGTCTGTCTGTTGTACCCATACCATCAACAATACTAACACTTTCAGTCTCCTTACATGTCACATGTCATAGGTCATGACCATACAGATGTCACCGCTGACATGTCAGACTGTCTGCGTTTTCAGGGTGTCATTGAGTTCTCGCTCTGCCTGTTCTTTGCCAAGTTGGTCTCCTACACCTTCCTCTACTGGCTGCCCAACTACATCGACGTAGTCGTCAAAAGTAAGTCAGTCTCTGCGGCTGTGTCGATTAGATGGAGATGCTTCATGTAATGCTCGACAGCTATGATATGTGCCTTTTGCAAATAACGTCACTAGTAGCCGGTAACATCATGGGGAGGGCAAGTGGTTTGTTTTTGACAATCACTTTGTAAGGGAAAAGTTTCAGAAATGAAATGTTTGCATGCCTGTTCTATAAATCTACAACAAAACCCGTAAAAGGCTTATGGACACTTAAACTACTGAATGTGTCTATATGAAATTTGGCACCCAGCATTGTTGCATAAAGATCTGTGTTTCTGCATACATAAAGCTGATAAAAAGTTTTTCATGTTTGACATTATTCTAGAATAGTAAATTGAATAGTAAATGCTCCAGGGCGTGTGATCCGAATTGTATGCTCGATAGAATGAGGCATTTTGTTATTATTCTTCCGCTTTCGCTCTCAGAGCACAGAAAACACCAAACATGTTTTCTCTGAGTAACATTCAGTTTAAGCACCCAAAATACTAACATTGAAGTGCACACACTTGCCATACTTTTTGAGTCATAGGGCAGACCTGCTTTGATTCATATTTAAAAGATCTCCCACGAAAACTGTGGGTTCTCAACTAGTTCTGAAAGAATTATACATCTTTGTCTTCGGGCAATTGGAATACATTTTCTGTATTTGTGAATAATTATGTGTATGAGAACACGAGAGAGCCAGAAATGTCCATTTTGAGAAGACTCTTTAAAATGTACTCAAAAACTTCAGCTTCAGGTTTTTCCTGATAAAGGTATTCTGTTGCTCAATTTTATAAAAGAATTATTCATCATGGCTGCTACTAACTATAGCTTAGCTTGTCAAACAGCCAGTCCCAACGGCCTATCAGATTTCACCACTTATGGCTTGTGCGTTGGACCGAGGCTAACAGCCTCTCAGGCTAATTTTTTGGTGTAATTTCCTGGATTTTGCCTGTATTTACTTTACGATATGCCAGGCACTAAGTAAGATTGAAAAGTATGTCATACGTGCTTAAAAAGTTGAACTTTTGAATTTCATTGTGTAATTTGAAAACCAGAGTCATTATATTGATTTCTTATACTTGTTGTTTGTTGTTTTATATCGGATATTGAGTTACAGACCAGGTACAGACTGATGATAGTTCCAGTGTTGACAGTTCCATGATGAAGAGCTAAACAAGTTAGAAAATCTGGCTCTCCTGATACTTTCCTCAACTTGAGCCTATTTAAATCATCGTATTTATAATTTTATTTATATAAGTATATATAAATTTGCTGAATGATGGTCTGTGCCCTGAAACGTAGGACATGTAAAATAATGATGTTGATGACATGGTCAACCAGAAAAGGCATAACACCTACAGGCAGTGGAAAGAAAACACTATTGGGCGCAAAGATAGCGTTGATCACCGCAGACCTGATGCAGGTGGTTCTGGTGACAAACTTACTGGGCTGAAAAGTTTAACTTTCCCTGACACTTGTTCAGAGTTCATATTTGTTGTTCAGTTTTGTTGATGAGTTAATTTAGTGACCAGCAGACAGAGTCTGTCGTTATAATTAAGACAATTCAGTGAAATGATGATAATGATTTTGATGAAGGATATGTTTTCAATTGTTGCCCCGACGAAGAGCCAAGCAGGCTCGAAAATTTGGCTAGCGATATTAGTTTACTTTATTAACTCAATTCCAAGTTCTTCATATTGTTTTTCCACTTTTTTGATGTATTTGATGAGTTTGCAGGTGGACAGTCGTCTTAATTTTAAGACATTTTTTGTAAAATGATTACAATGGAGCTGATGATGAAAAAGAAACAACTAGATTCGAAAATTTGGAAAGTTATTTATTTTTTTATTTATTATTTTTTATTGTTATTTTCTTCTTCTTCTTCTTCTTATTTCCATTTCATTTATTTGTTTATGTGTCCATATGTGTGTTTTTGCATTTTGTGACTTTTTTATGAAAATTTTAGATAGCAGTTGACAGTCTCGATGTTCTTTAGAATGCACTTAGAATACACTTTGGCAAAATGATGATGATGATCATTTTATGAAAAAATGTCTTAAACTTTAGACGACTGTCCACCGGCAACTAATCAAATACATCAAAAAAGTTCAAAAACAATACG
>JBCEWB010171525.1:0-10199 GCA_039654565.1 Peronia peronii | reverse complement strand
CAACTGTCATGTTCCAGAAATTTTCTGTCATCATCACAGATTTTGTCTACTTTTATGCTGTAATGGAGTAAGTCAGTCTTGAGATAGATGATATGGCTGTCGTCGTACCAGTAGTTTAACAGGTGTCTTCCTTAGTTTCTTTCTTTTTTTTTGTTTTTTTTTCCTGATTTGTTTTGTTATCTAAGGTTTTAGTTTTGACCTTTTAAGTCATTTACAGATAATGTTTCAACATTGATGTTTGTTTGTATTGGGGTTTAATGATATATCAGTACGAATACGGCTATATTGTGTCAAAAACGGTTAGATACGTTTACACATCAAGAAGAAGAGAGGAAAGAAAGTGGGACAGAAGACAGCAGCAAGGAGAAGAGATGTCTCCCCTGGAACATCGAAGATGGCACTCCATGGGAGACATCCCACCGATGGCGGGCTTACACCAGCTGCAGGTGGTAGCAGAGAACCTACTTATAAACCCCGGGCCCCCGCGGGGGCTCAACATTGATGATGATTTCTGGAAATTAAGAAAGTTTCAAAGCATCAATGGCTTTCATATCAAGTTAATGGTAATTTGAAACACTTTATAATAAAATGATCTCATATCATTTATTCTTGCAATAATGAAGACTTAAGTATGGCTAAATTTTCAAATTTGTTGGTTGCAGTGTTTGTCAGCAATCAGAAAACTTCATAGTAATTAAATTGTTTAATTTATAACATTTTATTGTGTCTTCCAGATTTCAGATTTTTGCCAAAGCGTCAAAAGAGAGAGAGAAAGTGAGTGATTTGAACTCTGTAATCATCCCTACACTTCTGATCTTCAATGTTGGACTTTTCATCGTCGACCGTATCCTTCTGATCATGTTGTTCATTTGCTTAACCAAGTTTATATATCACACATATCATGTTGTCACAAAATTTTCCTCTAGGATAATTTTGCTGGATAAAGTTGTGCCATCAATTCAAGACTTTCCTTAATCAAGCTAAAGATATTCACTTCCAATATAATGGAATTCTGTTTGGCATTTTACTGCTGTCGATAACAAGAATGTTGCAGGTATGTACCTCAGGTATCAAATCAAATTCTCAACCATTTTTTTTAACTTGGGCGGAAAGATACCCACATATGAAAAAAAGAGCTTTTGAAGAGACAAAAAAAAAATGAAAAATGTTTTCTTTTCTTTCTATCTCGGTTTTGCTATGCAGTTCTTTGGATAGATGCAGTTTGTGTGGGACAGCATTAAAACTAACTGAAACTTCCTCCCCCATTGCTAAGAAAATTTCACAAAATGGGCAGAATCACCAGGGGATTATATTGCAATCTCATTTACGTTGAGATTAAAATCCCTTCGCTGCTCTGTTGATGTTCAACGTACATCATAATATGACCAGTATCAGATATGTTGTTGTCGTATAGCGTATGTCACTGTGAAACCATGTTTTACAGTGATGTGCGCTGTACGTCAAATGAGCACCTGACCCCAATCATATTATGACGTACCTAATATCTTAACAGAGCAGTGAAGGGGTTAATAAACCTGCAGCTCATCTGTAATTTCGTTTTCTGTATATATTAATTGGAAGCAGGTTGGTATTGCGCCAAGCACAATGAGAAGAGCATAGGCAAATAAAAAAAGGTTCACTACAAAGTGAAGGTGATACAATTTTATACTGGCTTGCACATGCAAGGACGTGACCTTGGGATTGTCCATTTGTGGGGGGTTGGAAGGGACAGAGCACCTATGGCACATTATGTAACTATATGGGTACAACAGATTTTTTTACACTCAGATTCAGATATGCCTGTATCCACCTGCCGCTGGCTTCCTCAACACGGTCGGTGCAATATCTTCCACAGGCTCGTCAATTCTTTCTACATCGTGGGTGATATGGGGTTGTGACCACATGATTTAGCGGCTGTGCAGAAAAAAATACACTTAGGTGTATTTCAGATGTGAATTCCAAGCTGAAAGTGATATCTAAAGTGTGTAGTATTAAAGATGATTTCAAAGCTAACAAATGTCAGATTCTGAAAATGATATAAGAAATCATTTTTGCAAAACGAGTTTCTTGTAACACATGAAAGAAAATTGGTGGGCAAAGGGGAGATAATATAAAAATAACAAAGGTTGCACAGCGTCATCAATATTTGAAGAAAACAAGTCAAAGAAATTCAAAACTTTCACTCTAAAGCAAATTTATATTCAATTTCCAACAAAATGATACTAAATACTTTGGATTTCTTTGTTCCCTATGAATTGTGTTAGAGTTTTTGAAAATGTTAGGGGCTGCTGAAATGTGGCTATTTTGGTTTTACTTTTTTTTTTCTTTTCTGCAAAAATCTACTTCCCTGCATGCTTCGGTGACATATTTCGGTGCCGGATGTTCCTGGTTTTTTATTTCACATACTTTTGGCATTAAAAATGCGGAACACTGTGTATATGGATCAATTTAGTGCTGCTTTTCAGAAATACTGATAAATATATTGGTGTGAGGTAAAAATGGTGACTGTCATCCCACCAATTTATCGGTGTGTGGTATAGAAAGAGTTAATGTCCAAACATACCAGTTCGCTTCCACAAATGGTGTAGAGAAAAACTAATCAATACAGCCATGTCCTAATGAAGTATTAAATTGTTCAAAATCATTAGTTTTTTAACTTTTGGTCAACAGGGTCGCGATATTGAAGGTGCCTTTTGGTTTGCTGTGTTGCTGAATATGAAGCATATCTACCTCTATGTGGCCCCTGCATACTTTGTCTATTTGCTACGGACATATTGCTTTGAAGGTAATTATTAATACAGTACATACAACATTACTAGTATCAACTTTAGCAAAATATGGGGCAAGTCAGTCATTTCGCTTGCCTGAAAGTTTTTAGTATAAATACTTAGTCACTTAAGATAGTGGCTGGACATCTATTAGTGCTGTAATTCCACTCTCTCCACCCCACTAACCTGTCATACCATTGGACCGTAGGGACACTGCCGATGAACACGAAGCTATCTTTCACCATTCCTCTCGACACTCCACAGCTCATATCATGCAGGCTTCAAATGACAGTCCGGCCCATTCAGTAATGTTGTTTTCCCACTTCCGTTTCTGCCGGCCAATCTTTCCTTGCACTATTTACTGTGCCTTGGAGGATCACCTTCGTCAAACCACACGATCTTACATTGTGGCAAAAACCAGTCAAGTTTCTTTCTATGGACGATTGACAGAAATGATAAGTGTGGACCGATGGTGTTAGTTATGTGGTCCCTGGTGGCAATATTGGTCACATGATCCTTGTAGCAGATATTCAGAATTTTCCTCAAACTGTAATTCACACTGAAATAAATACAGTGGTCTCCGCCTAAGAACCCAGTCGTCGGGAGACAAAAAAAAAGCGGGCTCTTAGAGGGGCAAATTATAGAGGAAAAATTCCCATTTCGCAGCAGAGGTGAGTTCTTAGGCGGACTGGGCTCTTAGGCGGAGGGTTCTTAGGGGGAGACCACTGTACTTACTGGATATTAGCTGAAGGGCTCAATCTCGTCAAATGGAGTGAGATGGTAAAATTGTCAGAATTCAGTTTTATTAGAGGAGGTGTAAAGTTAATGAAAAACAAGTGTAAGGAAAAGATGAATGACAAGTAACAGTGGTAAGAGATGATGGTATTTATGGACCAAAGTCAAGTCTGTAAGTGTTTGAAATTGAGAATGCTTCACAAACACTTCAGCAATGTTTATTTCGTACATTATTTTTTTATTATTTTATTTTGTTTGTGTCTTGTCTCTATCGCTGTTTCTCTGTTTCTCTCCTCTCTCTCTCTTTCTTTCTCTCAGTCTCTCACTCTCTCTCTTTTTCTTTCTCTCAGTCTCTCTTTCTCTCTCTTTCTCTCTCTCTTTTTATTTTTGTTTTGCTTTTTCAAAGCCAGTTTCTTGTTAGGATGAAACTATGAGCTAACAAAGCTCTGTGAAAAGATTTAGAAGTTTACATCTTTCAGTTGTTTCAATGATGCTGTAATAAATATCAGTAGGAAAGACTGTAGGAAAAACTTGGATATCAAATCTCTCAACCATCTTTACCACTGACATTGAATTGCACGCTCAAAATGTGCAGAGAATTTTTACATCAATCACTGGAAGATAACATTGTGAAACTAGGAATTAATCTATGATATGTGTTTTTTTTTTTCATTTCTTCAGTCAATGACACATTTACCAAGTTGTAACAATTTTTCCTGAGACTGCCCTTTTCTGATGCTGTTTGTGAGATCATAGTCTGTTGTGCACACATGTCTGATTATATGAGACGGAACACGATGAAATCGGGAGCTCGTCAAACTGTTTTTCAATCATTTGTTTTCTTACAGTGAATTATTTTTTAACGCATTTTTTTTTCTCTTCACAGAACTCTTGTATATCAATCTAAAAATGCATTTCAGAGTTAAATTTGCTGAAATAGATTGAGTAAAATCCCCAAAACTGTAATTTAGCTGCTTGGCTTAAAATGGATTAATAAGGATTAACCAAAGTGATCGGCCATTTTCTCACTAAATTCAGCTGCAACAACAGGTCATCCCCAGCGTATTAATTCCCAATATCTCAACTTCTACTTAAGGTAGAACAAACAAATTTTCACATGCAGAAGAGAAATTAAAATTCTTGACAGTGATACCAATAGCTCCATATGCTCAAAATTTGACGAGAGCCTGATTTCATTTGTTGCATCTCATATGATCTATGTAATTGTATACTATGCCTGATAAACCGTGAGAGGAATTTCTTTTCAAGAACAATAAAGTTTATCTCCTGATATCCTGTCTTATCCTATCTTCTTCCAGCTGACAAACCTATCTCTTTGGCCAGATTTTCGGTGAGGAGATTTGCCAGTTTAGGAAGTGTGGTCGGAGTTGTCTTCCTTTTATCATTTGGACCTTTTATCTATCTGGTAAGTTGTAGTTTGACCATTTTACGTATTCGCTCCTTCATTCTTTGAATGTTAAAATCATAAATACTAGATATTTTAAAATGATCTCCAAATTCAGATCTGACGAAAACAATTTTTGTTGAAACATGAAAATTCTTTTGCTCCTTAGAATTATAGTTTGACCATTTTAGTTATTAGTTCTTTTATACTTTGAATGTTAAAATCATTAATACTAGATATTTTAAAAATCATCTCCAAATTTATTTCTGACAAAAACAGTTTTTGTTGAAACATGGAAATTCTTTTGCCTATTTGAAAAAAAATAGCATTTGGCTTTCACTTACTGCAGTGGGTCACTTACTTAAACCAGAAGAATCAATAGAATGAATCTTTACAAGTTGTGAGTGTGAAAAGGTTAATCTGTCAGTTGCCCTTATCTGTTGCTTGTATTTTCTACTGTGAAAACTGTGCATTCCTATTTTTTTTTTTCATTCTGAGGTGGATAATAATTACATCAATGACGCAGTTGACAAAAATTAAGTCAGCCTTGATCAGGGAGTGAAAACGAGAAAGAGTCACAGAAGTTTGACTCATCTATGTTCAAAAATAAAACGAGACTGAAGAAAAAAAAAAAGATGAAAAATTTAGATAGCCTTATTATGGTATTATAGTGGTTATCTCCATTCTTTTGATATTCGTCTAAGTTAGATCAGTGTGGTGAAACATTACGCAGCGGGCAGGGAAACATGCATCTACAGACAGAAGATCAGCCGGCCTAATGCACATGTGCGGAAATGGCAATCAGCTGTGTTTACATGGGAAATTGGGTCAAACATGACATTTTTTTGTTTTTTATGCAAAAATCTAGATTTAGATAGATCTAAATAAGTTATTATTATTATATACACCCTAATTCTAACCCTAACCCTGGTCCTACCCCTAACCCTGTAGTTCGTGTGGTCTGACATCATATGCATACGCAGTAGCTCAGCTGACCTTCTGGGTGTAGACACAAATGGCAGGGAAGGGAAGAGGATTTTTTGTACTCGACACCTCTGCGTGGCGAACAAGCTCTTCACAATAGGAAGACAAGAAGTAGATCACGGCACTTAACAACAGCTTAGTTGGATATCTCTGTGTGAATGGCTATCGGATCTGCAAATTTCCCGTGTGAGGCCATGAGAAGAGGTCGTGAGTTTTTTGTTTCTTGATTACACATTATAACACCTTTTTTTACTGGTTCTTTCCCTTTCTTCACTTACAAATCGCTCAAATTTATTTTATTCACATCTTGTGCCATGTAAGTTCCAGATTTGTGCACATTTTTTCTTGTGAGCAAGAAAAAGGAAAATGTCAATAAAAAAGAAAAAAAAAGTGTCATGATTGAGATGTAATCAAGGGGCAGCAAAAACGCACCAACTTTTGCCACCTCCTCACATTCAGTTATGCTAGCCGATGCCTTATATAACCTACTCTTATATGCCAAAGTTTATCACATAGCAAGTGACCTGTTTGCTGCTGTGCATATTTCCTTCATTGCTCTGTTGACATACCACTGTTGACATAATATGACTGGAGTCAGATGCACTACTGACGAACAGCATATGTCACCGTAAAACCGTGTCTTATGGTGACATATGTGCACCATATGCTACATCATAGTGCATCAGACCCCAGTCATATTCAGGTGTACATTGTATGTCAAGAAAGCAGTGAAAGGGTTAAGGAGAAGGGAAGTGAAGGGTATGGAGATCAAGGCACGGACAGAGGTAAGAGATGGAAGATCTAACGGGGTTGAAGAATAATATTGACCTGAACAATTGCAAACCGTGTAAGTCCAAAATCAGGTCAAATTATATGTTCGTCTTAAAACATCCATTGGAAACTCTCTTTCACCATTTTCTTATGTGGGGCAAGTTTATAGGCAGGAAACCATGATATACTGCATTGCACACAGTGTGCATGTTTGTTTCCCAGCATGCCTTGCATATGCACACCATGTATCTTAGTTAGTCTCATTGTTGAAAGCAAAGGGGCACAAACCATGTAATTGTAGACTCAACACAAAACGTGTCACTTTTTAGGAGCACCAAACATGTATGTTTGAATTATATGGATGAGGAGTCAAAATTGGCCTTGAACACGTAATGATTATTGAAAGCTAAAGTAACGCATCATTTAGATTCTGAAATGGAATATCAGTCTGTTAAAATGGTATATTGAAATGAATTTGTCTGTTTGTCTTGAGAGCTTTAATTTCAGACTTACACTATTTGCAGCTGTTACCATCGATATGTGCTCAGTTATTGGGTGCATGATTTTTAGAAGTATTTTTTGTCCAGTCAGTTATGCCATGCGAGGTTTGCAACCAATAGCTTGCTATGGAACAGGCTTTATGAAAGGACACTGCACCAGTCCCATTGTTTCATTTTTATCCTTTCTTTTTTGCTTGTAAGAGATATCATTCCATCCCTTGTTTGTATACTGAAATAAAAAAAAAAAAACCAACTCGAGCAAAGTTCAGCTCATTTAAGGTTTACTCCGTGAACTGGGCAATGCTGGTTGGTGTGGATGAAAAGCTGTGGAGCGATGTTTTCAGAGAAATTTTGTTTTGATTTTCCAGGGTCAGATGGGTCAAGTGCTCTCTCGGCTGTTCCCGTTCAAACGTGGCCTGGTGCATGCGTACTGGGCTCCGAACTTCTGGGCACTTTACAATGGACTGGATAAAGCTCTGTCAATAATAGGTAATTCGTGTGTCATCAGAAAAAGCATTTTTTTCAGTCTGAATTTAACTCTCATTCCAGTTAATGGACTCCCGAAAATGATTTTGCACAAAAAATGATTTGTGTATAAGATTCTGAAGTTTGGCATTTAAACTCATTCCTTACCCATGACTGGAGATTCCCTGTTCTCCGTGAATGGATATTACCCATTTTTGATGATTGATGTAGTTTCTCCTTCATTGTTTTTTAAGTATTGATATGGTTTCCAGTTGTATTAGTTCAAATTTGAAGACCTATATATCCCGTTTGCAGACATCTCTATGGTGTAGCAGGGGGTTGGGGGTTTGCTTTCCCTGCATTAGTGATGTTATAATTAATTGTGATGTTTTGTCATGCAGCCAAACAAATTAAGTCTAATGTCAGTTGGTTTTTTTTATGTAGTTATTGGTATTAGTGGAAAGGAAAATATATTAAATTACTTAAAGTTTAGTGTGGGGAAACAATTATTTAGCTACAGCTCTAATGTATTGAGGTATTGACTTCCAGATTTTAATGAGTTATATTGACCATCAACCAAATTACTTCCTCTTGCCAAGTACAAAAGGTATAGCACAATGATTGTAAAGAAGAAAAACATCACTTTTTCACTTGTTGTGTGGAACATAAGTAAGAGAAAATTGTGAAAATTTCACCATATGTGGAAAATGTATTTTTGTTATCACAATAATTTTTTCATAATTTTCTGCTTTACATATTTCATACAACAAGAGAAAAGGTGATTTTGTCCTTCTTTGCAATGCTTGTCCTACACCTGTTGAACCTGGTAAAGAGAAGTGACCCAGCTAACTGAAAAAATGGCTCGTTTCCGTGACCCTTGTATATTCTGATTTTCTAAAGGAAGCCGTCTTTGACATCCAATTTATCTTATCCAGTTTGTACGACATTTATAAGTTTTTGTCAGATCTTAACGTAGTTATTTCAACTGTGTTGTTGTTTCCAATTGTGTTTCGCTGATGCTGTGTTCCAGGTTTAAAAATAGGTCTGGTCAACCCGGATAGTATCCAGACAGCATCCATGACGGGTGGAATCGTGCAGCAGTACACCCACGTGGTGCTGCCCAACATCAGTCCCGGTGTCACCCTCATATTGGTGGTCTTTGGCATGATGGTAAAAATTTCTTTTTTTGCTTAATGAGAATGAGAGGAAAACAGCAAGAAAATTCTAGCTGTGCATTAATAACAGATAATGCAAGTTTTAGGCATTTTGTTTGTGGTGGTGTCGGTGGCCTAGCAGTTGGGCCGTTGGACTCGGGATCTGAAGTTTCGGGTTCGAATCCTGAAGGTCCCAACATTTTGTCCTTGGAAAAGACAATTTACATACATTTCCTGACTCCACCCAGGTTTGAATGGGTACCCGACTATAGACAGTGATTGATATTGTTAGATTGATAAGGATTTGAGCGCCTAACAGGCAGCGGCCTTGTATGCTTCCCAGGAAGCTGAGAACGTTTATGAGTATCTTCTTTGGGTCTGTCGGGGTAATAATAGACTGTAAAATGCTTAGAGCCTGTACTGTATGGGGATAAGCGCTATATAAATGCTCTCTATTATTATGATTATTATGTCATGTGACTGGGCAGAATGATGAAGACATTAATGTAAGCTTTGTTAAGAATAAGATGAGATATGATAAGATAAATTTTATTTGTCCTCAAAAGGAAATTTCATTCCCAGTTCATGAGATACAATATATGAGCTGCGACACGATGAAATCAGGCTCTCGTCAGATTTTGAGCATATGGAGTTGTTGGTATCACTGTAAAGACTATTCATTTTCCTTTCTGTTTGTGAAAAAATGATTGTTTTACCTTAAGTAGAAGTTGAGATATTGGCAATTAAAGACAATGGGGGTGACCTGTTGCTGCAGCTGAATGTATCGAGAAAATGGCTGATCACTTTTGTAAATCCTTATTAATCCTTGTTCGGCCATGCCACCAAATTACAATTTTTTTGGCTTTTACTCGATATATTTCAGTAAATCGAACTCTGAAATGCATTTTTAGATTGATATAGAAGGGTTTGGTGAAGAAAATAAAATTGCCTAAAAATTCATTCACTGCTGAAAAACACGTGATTTCTCCGGTCAGCTCAGTTTGACAAACGCCTGATTTCATCGCGTCACATCTTATGTATGATTATATAAGACATATTCACATTACAGGCAGACAAAAATATCCCTCACTGCATTAGTACAAGGCAGAGGCAGGGTCAAGTAAGATTGCTCAGCTTAACTCTTTATCTCCGGTGAGCCACTGACAGCGGCTCATGGTCGCTGTCAAAATGCCGGTGAGCCGCTCCCAGCGGCTCAAGTATTTGCACCGCTTCGCACCACTTCTGCCGTTTACGACATCATTATTTTTGCGACAACATTTGTATTGGTGGCAAGTACCAGAAATACAAACACTATTAGTCGTAAAAATATGGACTTGATGGCTAAAGTGTGACTTGAAGCCTTTGAAGTGTTGTTTTTCTTAGGCTGGTTACGCTGGAACTGACAGACAGCTATTGT